>WAAG01016060.1:107259-166446 GCA_013390105.1 Tichodroma muraria | reverse complement strand
GTTGGATCAACGGAATGGAGAACAGCACGCAAGCCAGCACTTCTGTCGAGAAAAGAAATCACCATTGGAGAAGTTACAAGTTGATTATTGACCCGGCTCTGAAAAAAGGACAGCACAAACTCTACCGTTACGATGGGCAACATTTCAGCATGCCTGTGAGTAGGGGGCTCCCGGGTCTCCCCCTTTGTGTCGTGTCTCCCCCCGCCAGCCTCCGTCTTACCGGCGTTTTGGGGACTGGGGGTCCCTCCGGGTCGTGGTAATCCTCGCCGTAGCGCATGTGTGTAGGAGGGGGGTCTGTGGGGGGACACGCACAGCCACAAAGTTACAGCCACCTGACACTCTATATTCAACTGTCAGGAGCCCAAACCTGCGGCTTTTTTCTGTGTTTCCAATCTCTGTGCATTTCCCAGCAGTGTTGCAATTTGACACGTGTGTGTGTGTGTGTGTGTGTGTGTGCGCGCTCGTGCTTTCCCCTTCCCTTGAGACAGCCCGTGCTTCCTTGGGATTTATTTTTTCTTTTATTTTTGTCTTAAATTTCAAGTCTTGTTATTGCTGTTTCTGTTTTCTCTCCTCTTCTTCCTTCTCCCAGAACTCGGGGATCGCTCCTGTGGATTGTGTCAGGGATCCCAGAATAGGCCGAATATGGACCAAAACTAAGGAGCTGGAGCTGTCTGTCCCCAAATTCAAGGTACTGCCCTGACTTTTGGCTTTAGCTCTGGAAACTTGTTTATCTGGGAGTGAAGCCTGAGTTCCAAATAGTTTAATGGACCGTTTAAATGACTGTCATATTCCTATTAACATTGTTATTTAGCAAACTGTTTAACAATAATCCTCTTCTATGAGGATAACAAGAAATCAATGCATCTGTCTAACGAGATCACTTGAAGGTTTTGGAGCTGGGGCTTCTGGGGCAGAGGGCAGTGGGGGGGGCTCTCCGCTGACAGTACTGCTCAAAATGCATCTTTGTAGCCCAGAAGGGAGCCGGTTCCAATGAGTGGCTGCAGCGGCAGAGCCTCTGCTCAGCTCTGAGGTTCACCCGGAGCCTTGGAGGTCTTTTTTTTCTTTCCCCAAAGTTTGCAGGATGCTTTAACCCCCTCCCTCCCGTGCTATCCTTAGGCCTTCCCCCCCACTCGTTAACAATGCCAATTGTTTTTATTGTTCCCCACCTTGTGCCCGTTTCCAGATTGATGAATTTTACGTGGGGCCAGTGCCTCCCAAGCAGGTCACCTTTGCCAAGCTGAACGACAATATCCGTGAAAACTTTTTGGCCGATATGTGCAAGAAATACGGTGAAGTGGAAGAGGTGGAGATTCTCTACAACCCCAAGAACAAGAAGCACCTGGGCATTGCCAAAGTCATCTTTGCCACTGTCAAGGGTGCCCGGGAGGCTGTGCAGCACCTTCACAACACCTCTGTCATGGGCAACATCATCCACGTGGAGCTGGATACAAAAGGTGAGGGGGCACGTTTGGGGTTTGCAGAGCCCCTGCCCATCCCACTCCCACCACAGAGGCTGTTGCAGAGGGCAGGGACCCGGTGATTAAAAATACGAAGGGAGCCGGCAGCGGGTCTGGTGTCTGGGGCCTGGGCGAGTCACGTGGAGCCAAATGTGTTGTCTGTTGCTAAGAGACAGCCCTGTAATTTGCAAAATGCTGCCATCCTGCCTGTCCCCTGCCTCTCCCCTGCCTGTCCCTGTCCCTGCTCGCTGTCCTCTCTTGTCCCCCATCTCCCTGCCCCAAGCTGGTCCCTCTCAGCCACCTGCCAGGACTGCTGGACCCAGTGGCACCTGCGTTTTGCGAACTTGGGATTTTTGGGCAAGTCCTGGTGGTTCCTGGGGCCCAAATCTGTGGGTTCTGGTGGCAGCAGCAGGGCTGGGTGCTGTCCCCTGCGTGCCTGGCATTTCATTGATACTTAGAGCGGGCTGGGGGCTGGCACAGCAGAGTGCACACGCAGCACTTGTCAGTGTGTTCGAGTGTGTAAGTGTGAGACTGGCTCTTAAAGCGACAGCAGCTCCCTGTGCTGAAGGAACCAGCTCCCAACCCTACTCCCGAGCCCTCAGAAGCCCAGGAAAGTTTCTGCAAGTGTGAAGGCATTGCATTTGGTCTGTTCTCTCTTCTCCAAGCATGCTAGTGGAAGATCTTTGCTAAAATCTGCCGAAATTTTAGAAAATGTCTAAGACTGAGGAGGTGTGGATCAGTTGCTGATTGTAGTTCTGCATTCCAAAGGCAGCATTTCTAGCTTAAAACTGGCTTGCTGCACTCTTTCTTGGGAAAAAGACATTGCCAACACCATTTTCTTAAAAGTGCTGATATTTTTGTTCAGTATATGAAGGTTTTAACAGTTTAGTGCACAAGCAACACAGCAGTTGCTGTGCCACATGTGATAGAGTAGAACAGGATGTTTATTGACATTACTGACCACTGTTAGAAGAAAAATCACAGTAGCAGTATAATATTGTCTGTCGGGAGCTAGGCTTGACCTTACGTGTGTATACTTTGAAATTCTAGTATCAGTAAGTTTTACAGACAGGCTCCTTCCATTGTTTTGAAATTTGAAGGTAAAAATCACATTTAAGGACAAATTAACCATTTGCAGATTTAATAATATAAGCTAAAGCTGTTTTGTAAGTGATGGATGTCTTAATGACAATCATTTTAAACAAGCTGATTATACTGCCTTCCTTCTTGTTCTCCTCCGTTTATAAACTATGCTGCCAGTCTTGACCAGGTTTTCCAGAAAAGTTCCAGAAAGTTTGTTGCACATCAAGGAAATGAGGGAGGGGGTTTATGCTTCTGTTTCCTGGGAGAAAATGCTGAAGTCAGTTTCAAATTGCATTGCTGTTTTGTTTGCCAGCTTTATGCTCCTAATGTATTTTTTTCACACAGTTGCTTTTCTTTCGTTCTAAAAGAGTAGGACTGTCAGTGTGCCATAATCTGTCAGAATCAAGTAAAAATGGTGTTCTTAAAATAGCATTAGCAGGTTAGGACATACTTAAAATATATATGTATCATTTCCACCATTTCTTTCTAGTATTCTGCTTTGCAAGACAATGAAAGGTTGGTTAAAAACTTTGTTTTCACGGTGTAGCAAAATAAATATTAGGAGTGGAAGTGTCATTTTTATCTGTCTGGTGTGAGCATAGGCCTGGGAATCTGAAACTAATAAATCCAGTCTCCTCATCTGAGAGGATGTTTAAAGAAACTTCTCTTGCTCAGTTTATCCATCTACAGACTGGATGCAACTAGTAATTACCTGTCTTGGAGCAATAGTTAGGAATCATTTCACATTCACACACCTCTTTGAAACTGTAACTTTTCCTGGGTTATGTTTGGGATCCAGGAAGAACTATGTAACAATTACTTCATATTTTTTTTAAAACCAAGGGAAAATAAGCCTAAGGCTTCCATATCCGTGGCATTGTAGTGTCATGTGTGGGTGGTGTGTGTTAATATTTCAAGCTTATCTTCAGACTCTTGCAGCGAAGAGATCTATTTTGTTTTGACTTCGGTTGAACTTATACAGTTTACATAGTTGAGGATGAGGCTCAGGACTTTGTGAAATGAGGTTTAATACCCAAATAACTTGTTCTGTAGCATTTGTTCAAGATAAGTAAGTCTTTTTCAGGACAGAATTGTGTTAAGGGGTGCTTTGTTTTTGAATTGAAGGGGGTGATTTCGCAGGGAGTTTGGGGTTTGATCCTGCAGGTCTTTCTCATAAAAGTAGTCCTGGTTTTGGGGAGATATTACCTGAAATAATTTTCTGGGCTTAAGTGCCGGGTCCGTCCATTTTGCTATGCATTCTTTATCTTTCAGGGCAAAATTCAGACAGTTTCAGGGTCTGGTTCTGTTGCCTTTGAAGCTGATGACAGATTTCTTACAGACTGCAAAATAAGTAGGATTAAGTTTTTGTAGTAATGAAAAATTCAATATTAAGAAACTGGGTCTTTGTAGACTTTAGGAATGAAAAGGCTGAGGCTCAGTGATGCTATATGGGACAGTTTGCTTCTCTGGCTTTATTCTTCGAAGGTTGCCACTGAGTTCTCCTTTAAACTAGGGGGAAAAAAGGATTAATTTGTGTCTTTTTGGAAAGACAGCATTAACGGTTTTGTCCTCAGCATTCCTGTGCATTGTGTTTGCATTAGTAGCAGGCAGTTTCTATGAGCAAGGTGTGTAGGGAGAGCTTTCTGAAGTGGCTCTGGGTGTTGGCAGAAGCTTCTCCCTTGGGTGAGAGTTTCACTTCTCAAATCTGCAAGCTATTTGCTTGGCACTTTGGAGAGGAGGGAAACGGCTGTGCTCCAGAAAGCATGGTAAAGAGAAGAGCTGCCAAGGAGGCTGAGAAGAGGAAAAAGGATTTAGAAACCTCCTTGTCTTGGCTGGAGAAGAGAGTGTCTGACTTCACTTGCCCAGCAGATTATTTAAAAATGATCCCTGTGAGCTCTGAAGTGATAACTGCTGCTCTCTTGCATGGGTGCAGTAGGCCAGGAGTGGTAGCAGGGTCGGTCATGTGAGTGTCAAGAATGTGTATTTTTACATGGATTGTGGTATTTCTGTTTAATCAACTCTTGCATTGTGGTCTGTGCAGGTGAAACCCGCATGAGATTCTATGAACTGCTGGTCAATGGTCTTTACACTCCTCAGACCCTCCCTGTAGGCACCGACCAGGACGTGTCCCCAACTGGGAATGAAGCTCTCCAGGTGGGTGTGCTTGGCTTTTCTTAAAGAAAAACTTCCTAGAAGATCCCAAACACTAACCATTAGCATTTTAACATTCTTGATTTAGCTTTTTTTGTGTCTTGCAAACAGTAGTAGTTCCAATGGATTTAATTCACATTTAAATAGAACTTGCTCATAATTGCCACAGCAAATGTACCTCTGAATGTGGAGCACGTGGCTGACGTGTGCCTGCTTTGCACGGGAAGTGTATTTTGTCTTTCTGAGTGAAAAATGCCTACAGAACCGACAGAACGTGCCCTATTAACATTAGAAATTCCTGCAGTTAGGACTGGATCAGATCTGTCCCTGAGATGAGATTATTCCCTTGAAGTCAGGGGAATGATTTACAGTGGTACATTTGGCCTGGCGTCTGCGGTGTGTAATCCTCAGCGCGCACGGGCTTCAGCCTTGCTTAAAGGCTAAGAGGTGGAAGGTGTCTGAGCTTCAATAGAGGCATCAGTATTCCAGAATCTTAATTAGTTGCTGGAATCAGCTTTTAATAAAAGCAGTGGACAGAATTCCTATGGGCTTCCAGGGGTCCCTCGATATTTAGGGCACAATTCTCTACGTGGCTTTGCATGATTACCTGCTTCCTTTTGAACCCCACTGGGATGAGAGGGGCAGGGGGAAGGGAAGCCTGTCTGTGTGAAGTCACCAGTCTCTTTGGCTTGTCTAGATGTACTTTGGCTCCTCATTGTTACTTAAGAACTGATTTTAAGACATCAGATTTGGAAGAGATGTGGCAAAGATGTTTTTTTTCCCTTCTCCCTACTTCTCTGTACTCGTACATCTTCTTAAAATGCCATGATTTCATTAATTCTGTGATCAAGTGTTCTCAGGACAGGTAATAGCTGTACATTGAACATGAAAATCCCATTGATCTGAAAAAAAAGAAATATCTCCTCCCACCAAAGCACCCCAAAAGCACCAAGGCAAAACCCCAGTATCCTTTTAACAAAATCATAACGAGATTGGTTCTTCCTTACCTCCCAGCAAGGTGCTTTTAAAGGCAGGAGGGGAGGCAAGTAATGATTTTGCTGGGAGCCCTGCTATGAGTAGACCCTGACTGCTCATTTCTGCTGCTTCCACATCTCAAATAAAAATGGGCAGATTTGTTCTTACTCTTTTTTCCATGGTTAACAGCAAAACACTTAATGGATGGTATCATCCAAAGCAGTCCCTGCTATAATTATCCTTAAGATTCTTTCTCTAGATATTGTGTTCATGTGTTATATTATTGTCCTGAATTGATTTTTTCCCCAATTACCTCCAGAATTATTGCTTTGCGAGTAACTTTGAACTGTTTGCATCATGGTTTTGACACTAGAATCTGCCAACAAACTTGTTTGCTGTTGTAGTTTAGTAAATTACTCCTGACATTTGCTCCTCCTCTCATGCAGAGCAGCAAAGATCTGACAGTTCTGCAATCCCTGCCTCCAGGCTATACACAAACCCCACTGAAAAACACTCCACAGCACAACTACACTAAAGGTGCAGCAGTGTGGATGTTGTTAAGAACCAGCCACGTGCTTCCTGCTCCTTTCTGTGGGTTTTAGGACAGTTGAGGAAGAAACTTTCCTGATGTCTCTCTGGTCCTGATGTCCAGGGTGTCAAACTGAGAGCAAGTCCACACTACTGAGTGGGTGAGATGTGTGAACATAGCAGGCAGGTGAGAGTTCAGCTGGAGTTTGATGGTGCTGGCATGTTCCAAGCAGGTCGTTTTACACGTCTCTGCCTACCTGTGCTTAAGAGGTCTCACCAGTTGACTGTCCTAATAGTTTTGGGCAGCTGGGGCTCAGTCCATCCTCTCTTGCTGCTGGGAGGGTTCTCACTGGGCTCCTGCTTTGCATGATGGAAAATTGATTCTGGAGCTGATGGTAAGTGTGGCACTGTTATGACTCAGCAGAGTCTGAGCTGGAGCAGTGCTGCTCCTAGAAACCCCCTGAACATGCCAGTGAAGTGAGTTACAGAGCAATTACTTGGCTGCTCTGTAACTTTGTAGGGTTTCAGTTTCAAGCACCATAATCAGTAGCACTCTGAGCACCTGTCTTTGTAAAAAGCTTTAAAATGATGTTTTTCTGGCAGTTGAGAACTTTTTGTACTTTTTATATGTGTAGCCTTCTGCCTTGTTACAGATGAGTGGTAGGGAGGATGGTGGGCTGCATAAGTTCGGCTGCAGGCTGGCAGTTCACTCATTTGAATATTTTTATTTGTTCACAAATAAAGCGCTCAATTGATAATTTCTCATCTCAGAATTTTCTTATTTTCTTCCCTGTTTGGAGTTTAGACAAGCATTACATAGTTGCTAGAAACTGGAACTCTTCCAGCTGAAAGCGGTGTGCAGGTCTCTTGTTCACCTGATGCTCTTGGGGGTAACTTACGAGGGAAACTTGTATCTGCTTTCTTCTTCCTCCTCTTGCAGACAAGTTACTCTTTGCCTGACTTTTTCTTTTAAATCAAAGGGGACTGTTAATAATGAATAATGGTTTGTGTTTTCAGGGATGCTGTAACCTATTCATTTTTTTGCCCTGGAAATCAGCACGAACTCTTGGGTACTCAACTCCTCTGAAAACCAAACAGATTAGACAAATATCTTTATAAAAGCATGTGTTTAGGTGCTTTTCTCTCTTCTGTTGTTACAGTTGACGGACTCCCTGAAGCGCCTGAAGGACAGTTCCCTTTCTTCTGCGGGATCCTCCGTTACCCCAAACAGCAGCACGCCCTTTTCCCATGACACAGCCTATTCCAGCTGTCGGCAAGACACCCCGAACTCCTACAGCCAATTCACCCCACAGTCCCAAGGAACGCCCCACACCCCGCGCCTGGGGACCCCGTTCTCCCAGGATTCCACCTACTCCAGCCGACAGACAACGCCTGTGTACCATTTTGGGCAGGACAGTGGGTACAAGCCCAGGAGGCACGAGACGAAATTTACAGATGCGTACAACCGTCGCCCGGGACACCACTACATGCACAACTCGGCAGGGGTGTTCCGAGGCACAGAACATCAGTTTAGTACATTCAAATCCCATCAGCAGGAGCCAGTCCAGTTCTCTCACACTCCTCCCCTGAGCCACTCTACTTCTTCGAGCTATAAATCTGCCTTCTCTCCGTACCAAGCACCAGCTGTTTTTCCCCAATCTGACGAGCAGCCGTTTCCCCAAACTTCCAGGGAGACAGAGTACCGGAGACCTGCACCACCTCCCACCGAGATGGTTGTGGAAAGCAGCGCTGCCCCCAGCATTGATTTTGTCCCAGTGAAGGAAAAACCGGAGGAGCCTCCACCCTTGCCCGACTCAAACTCTGTTCCTGAACCGAGCACAGCGTCCTTCTCTCAGACTCCAGAGAGGAGCGAGACTCCTGGCACTCCCACCATGGAGACTGAGATGCAGCATAACAGTTTAGACTCAAGGATTGAGATGCTCTTAAAAGAGCAGAGAACAAAATTACCCTTTCTTAACGAGCATGACTCAGATAATGAGATCCGAATGGAAGGTAGCCCTATTTCCTCCTCTTCTTCCCAGCTCTCCCCCATCCCAACATACGGTTCGAACTCTCAGCCTGGTTTCAGGGGTCAGACGCCTTCCTCGCGTCCTTCCAGCACAGGCTTGGAGGACATCAGCCCCACACCTTTACCTGACTCTGATGATGACGAGCCTGTCCCTGGGACAGCTTCTCTGAGTCAGAATTCCCGGGGGACATCGGAAGCCAGCATGACTCCCATTGATCAGCTGAGCAGGACCTCCAAAATTGAGACCTTGGAGGCTAAAGAAATGGTGCCTGGTGACCAGACTCCAACATCAGAAAAAATGGATGAGGTAAGTGAGCTGGAACTGAGTTATGAAGCTTTGCACGTGTCCCCAGAGCTGGACAGGGTGGGGAATTGCACTTGTCTTTGTGTCGTCAGAGCGTGGGGTTTCTGGTGGCTTTTCCTTTTACTTGAGCCAGCTGGAAATGAGTTAGATGTATCACAAAGTAATGGTCTTAATCAATTTGCAGTCTCCAGCTTTCCTTATTTATAATACCAGCCTGCTGCAATTTATAGCTTCAGGAGAGCTCAAGGACTGCACAAGCCACCAAAGTTTGGCCAGTGCTCAGGCTGTGTGAACGTCCTGAGTGTTGACAGACACTTAAGCCTCTAGAGGAATTAATGGAGCACTTCTGCCATTGCTGTGGTCCTTGAGCTGGGGTGTGTATGCAGGCACACACTTGCTTAACGGGGCTTTCATGTTGCACTGAAGTATTGAGTGTATAGGGTGTTTGAAAGCTCTCCAGCTATTCCTGCCATCTGGTTCCAACAGGAGACAGTTGCTGGGTTTTAATACTCACTTCGCTCAGGAGGGAGGGAGTATTTGAAGAGGGGGGGTAGTTGTCTTGTGGGGGATGTGCTCCACTGAGTCTTCCAATAATAGAGTGGAGCTTGTTGCCTCTGCTGGGGCATTTGTGGCTAAAGGGGGAGAGAGCTGAACAGTGTGGAGTGGTGCCAGCAGACAGGAATTATGTTGCATGGTGTGTCTGTTTGGGAGGTCTGTTGCAACAAATGTGAGTATCACTGCCGTGGATGTGTTGGTCCTATTGTGCTGTGTCAAGGAACAGTCAAAATACAGATCTTTGCAAATGCCAGACCTTTCTCCTCAATGTTTATAATGGTCATGCAAGCAGATGAAACTACCTGGTGTGCAAGAATGCTGCAGTCAAGAGGGCTGGTCTTGTGTAAATGTCCCGAGTGTGGCAGATCAATTTAATTTACTCATGGAAGTTTATTGGGGTTAAGCTGGCAGAATGGGTTTCCCTCCAGTGGTTTGCAGTTGTGAGGTTTTCACCAGAGAAGTGGCTGCGTTTCGGGAGAGGAGGAGCTGCTCCCGTTGCCATGGGCTTTGCAGGATGCTGCACTGGAGGGAAAGCTCTGCAGCAGCTGTAACAAAGTGCAGGTCTGGGTGCTAAATAGTGAAAACAGTGTGACTGTGCCGGATACTTTGGTTTTTCTGCATGCCTTTCCAAACCTGCTTGTCCTTGCAGTTGCCAGTTTAGCCTTTGAAACAGTTCAGCTGCTTGAGTTCTCATTCATCATCCAGGCTGGCCAAGACTCCCCTCTTGGGAGGCAAGTCCCTGGCTAGTGGGGCCTGATGATGTGTTAATTAGGAGTAGAGTTTTGATTCCTTAAGCTCAGGTCTGGCAGGCTTAAGAGGGGACACTCTTAGTTTGACTAGAAACCAGTGAGGAAGACATCCCTCATCTCCTTGCCTTTCTGAGTCTATCTGCTGTCCTTGCACTCATGCAAGTGGGTTGTAGCCAATTCTGAGTGTGTTTAGGAAGATGGGTGGGTGCCAGCGTGGTGTGTGGGGTCAGGCACTTCCGTGGCTGACGCTGTGTTTGGGGGACTGGCTGGGATGTGATATTGTAGGTTGTGACATGGGGCAGCAGCGTGCTGATGTTGAAGCCCATGTTAAGTCTTTGTTTCCCCTTGATGAGATGCCGGTGTCAGAAGTTCACAGCAATGGTTCTGTGATACAAAATTATGTAAGTGCCTCAATCCTCTGCAGTAGTCAGAAGGGTGCTAGCAGGGTCTCCATGCAGGTCATTGATGCCTTATTTGTCTCCTTCCCCAAAAAAAGTTGATGTTTGTTGTTGGAGCTGTTTATTCAAACTTCCTCTTGGTTACAAATCACACTAAGCTATTCTGACATGTTTGAAAAGTTGCCTGTGCCTTTCATTACTCCTTGTGATGCAGAGAAAACGATCTCCATGTGTTTTTGCTTCCTTTCCCCACCCTTCTCCCCACACAGTTTTTTGCTTTAGAAAAAGGCTTTTCTGGCTTCCTTCTCTTTTGCTGAAGGAGCAGAGCTGAGCAGTGACTTAACATTAAGCTGAAATTTGAGCTGCAGCTTTCCAGCTGAGTTAGAGAGGGGCATTGAGTCTGTGTAAGGGCTGGAAAGCTGAACCTCCAGCTTCAGCCTATTGTGATACCACTATTCAACTCCAGTCCTTCAGAGAATCCCCCAGCAAAACAGAGGGAAGGCAGACACAAATATTTCTAGTGACTGTGTGGCTTGGGGAGCAGAGCAGGAGTGATATCTTAGTGTAGGGAAGGCTCATTAAGTATCATAAAGAAGCAATAAAGGGCAGAGAGTTTGAACTTATTTACTTAATATTTGGCTCTTCAAGGGTCGGAGCAGCCCCAGGCCTGCTCTCTTTGGGTGGGTGGGTGCTTTAGCTGGGAAAATCACAGGATTCATGAGGGTGCCAGCAAAGTCACAAGGAAGTTTTTCCTGAGGTGATCAGTGTTTATGAGCGACCTCCTCCTGTTTCCCATCAAAACAAGCACGATTTTTGTCAATGACTGCTGATACAGTAGCACCTATTCTATAGGTGAAATGCTGTCAAATTGTCAGGCAAATTAACCCCCCTAGACTTGCCATAAGTAAAGGAGGTACAGCCAAGGCCAGCAAATGCTCTGATTTATCATGCAAGATCCTGGAGTTTGATTTCAAGATCCGGTATGATGCTCCTAAGCCAGAGTTTGGCAGGGATTTTGGGTGTGGGAGCGGAAGGGCTCTGCATCTGTCTGCAACACCTAACCCCGCTAATCTCAGAGCAGTGATTAAGGCCTGCAGAGAAAGTCCAGCTAAGCTTAGCCAAGGGACCAGGCTGAGAGGTGGAACAGTGGGATGTGGGCAGTACGAGGTAAGGGGAAGAAAAGGATCCTTTCCAAACAGCACAACCTGCCAGACAGGAAGGCAGGGCAGAGAGGGCTTTTTCAAGAAATTAGAAGATGGCAAAGAAAAAACTAAATTAAAAAAGCTGAGCTGCATTGTTATATGAGGGAAATTTTTGAGGGAGCAATGTACAAACTTTCCTTCCTATGTGCTTGAGAAGATAAAAAGGAAAGAATTGTAATAATTTCTTTTCACAGGATCTTTGCTGTTTCGGAAGTGCAAAGGTTAAGTGCGTACAGTTTGACGTTTTGACATCCCATCTGAGCCAGGTCTTGTTTTGGCACGGGTTGTGACAGGAAGAGGCCCTGCCTTTGTGCTGGGGAGGGTGACAGGATTGCAGCAAGTCACTTTGTTGTATATTGATGGTGCCTTTCATGTTTCAGCTTATAGATGTCTCAGTTTGTGTGCATAGCCAGCGTGTAATAGGAAGACTGTATGGTTGACAACAGTGTTTTTCCAGATTTATAAGTACAAAAGAGCTTTTTAATTGAGGGATCAGCAGTCTCCTGTCCTCCTGGTGGTCTGGCTAAGCAGTGGGTTTCTGAGGTGGGAGGGGTGCCTTAAAAACGCCAAAGATCATCATAAAAATAAAGATCCTGAAGCACGAATGAGGCGAGAGCAGTTCTCCTGCTGTTTGCTGAGAATTTTAGCAAATGGGTTGGGGAGTGAGCTGGAAGTTACACAGTGCTCAACAGCCCTAGAGACCCTGCAAGCCACTGCTGTCACCAGCTGTCTCACCCGGCTGTTGTGAATGTTTTTAATGCTCTGCTGGGTGCTGAGGTGCCTCTTGCAGAACAGAATCAGCATCCCTGGGACAAGCTGTGTGGATGCAGTGGGTCCTCTCACAGCTAACCAGGGAGAATTTCCCAGCTGTACTTACAGATGAGGTGGGTCAGGCTCAGCCCCGCAACAAGCTCTGCTGAAGTCCCTGAGGTTACGTTTGGGCTGAATTTGCCCTTTGTATTGAAGCATCTTTGGGTTCTTGTGTGGTCACAGCCAAAACGGGAAGGAATTTTTGTTGAAGTGTCATATTATCCCTCTGGAGCCTTAGCAGGATGTGATGACATTCCCCTCAAGACACTGACTCGTGTCTTGTGTGGCTCCATGCTGCAGCATCCCCATCCAGACTGGGCATTGTTTCAGTAGCTGGTAAATGATTGCCCATTCCTGCAGAGCCGAATTTGGCCTTTAGGTTGTTCATACTCTGGTGAGACAAAGCAAAGCCCAGGTGTTGTCCAGGCAGTGAGAGGAGCTGTTGAGGGGTTTGGTGCTAGCACTACTTGCAGTGGTTGCCCCAGGGGCAGTTGATGCCCCTTGGAGCTGAGCTGAGCAGGAGCAGGTCCATCTGTGCCTGCAGGAGGATGTTCTCCTCCTGTGCCCTGCTCCCACCCATGGATTGTGTAGGTTGGAGGCAGCCCCTGGGACATTGGTGATGAGTTACATGGAGCCCCCTAAATGTGAACCCAGTCTCACTCTGCTGAGGGATGTTTCTGGGCTGAAGAGCTCCAAAATGATTTATTCAAGGTAAATGCACATTAAGGTTGAGAAGGTAGATCCTTAAGAGCCAGGAAATTTGATTCCTTTGTTTCCACAGTAACTGTGCAAGAACCCTTATGCCCATAGGTAGCTGTTAGTATATATAATGTATATGGGTACACCTGGGATCCAGTTTATAGCTGGAGTGGGATTTATCATTTCTGGGGGGAGATGGGGAGAGTAGATGGGGGAAATGGTTGCTCTGAAGGTAGTCTTTTAATTGAAGAAGGGAGAAAAACCTGAGAGCTGTGATTTATACTCAGTCTCATAAATACTTTTTCAAATTTTCCTGCCTCCTGAGCTCTTGCAAATGCGATCATGCCTGACAGAACCGGTTCCTAATGGAAACTCAAAAAATAGGTATCATGTTATGACCATGAATTTCCAGAAATGCAGCCAGCCAATGCCCAGGCAGCAGCGATTTGGATGACTGCTGTGGTTTTACATGTGAATTACACCAGCCATGCTAAACCTGTGAAATTAAAATGAGAGTGAACTGCTTAAGCTGTGGGTTCAGTTCTGCCCTCCCTGACCCACGCACAGCAGCAGCAAGAAGCCACAGGGACTTCAGGGGATCTTGTGGAGTTTAAGCTTGTTCAGAAGAGAAAGGCAGCACACAAATCCCTCAAAAAGTGATTTAAATGTGACACTACACTGGGCCCTTTGAGAGCTCAGTGATCTGTTCAGCCACTGAGTCCTGAGGAGGGAGCAGCCTGGGGCAGGACTGCAGCCCTGAATCCTCCCAGGGATGCTGAGGGTCAGTTCCTAAATAACCTGACCAGGGCAAGGATGTCCAGGTTCCTGGAGCAGTGGAAGTGCAGGTTGTTATTTTACCTTTTTTTTCAGAATTGATGCTGGAAGACCACAGGCAGGGACTGCTTTCTCGTACACTGATTCATTTACCACATGACAACCTGCTGCTCCTACAAAAATTTATGTGAAGCAGAGGAGTCTGTTCATTTTTGCTAAGCTGTATTTCACTTTTGACTTTTTGTATTTAGTTCTGATTTGATTCTTGGAGTGCTTGCAGAGTGGTTAGCAGAGCAGAGGGCTTGACCAGACAAATGTTCAATAGAGGAAGCAGCAAGAGGTAACAAGCCTAGTGTCAGTTTTTAGTCACTTTTCCAGAGCAGTATTGTTTAGGATTCACCTGGCATTCCTGATGATACATCCCTCATGCATGTGTGCTTGTGGGGGGAAGGAAACCTGAATGGAAAAATATCTGACTGTTTGTGGTTTGGTTTTTTTGGATACCAAACAACTCCAGTAGAGTGAGAGAATGTGTCTCTGGTTGATAACAGAGCTGGAAATGGTGAAATGCTCTGGAGTGTAACTGAAAAATAGAAAGCAGGCTGTGGTTGGGAGGCTGAGTGGTTCTTTTGCTCTCACACGAGGCTAAGGCTTTGAGGCTTTTTCATTTTGCATACATGATAGAACTGACATTGCCATTCTTTTTTATAAATCACTGTTGCTGACAATACTCTCACCACTAGCTCAGTTTCTTCTGTTTCTCCACCAGTGACTTTCTGTAAATTTTCAGTTCCTGGTGGACTGGCTGTGTGTACTTGAACTGCTTGTTAATAGGTAGAGCATTGCTTACTTTGTGTTTGTGTGATCTGTAGATGCCCCTGCACTGCAAAGTTACATCCAAATTACGGTGTTTAACCATAGCACATAACTTATGGTGGAATAATATCTCCAAATGTGAGCTCTGCAGACCATCCACAGTTAGAGAGCCACTGGCCATCTTCCTTTTGCTGCTTGCAGAGTTCTTCCTATTCTTTACAACACTCAGGATTAAGCAGTGACGATATTGAATGTTCAGATGTCATAAATGCAGGCTGTGAAGCCTCACATTGAAGTGACACATTTTCCTCACAGTTTCTCCAACCCATTATCATTCCAGTTGCGTTTCGCATCTGATGGCTGTGAAAAGTGACCAAGGGAATGCAGACAAGTTACTGGATGGCGGCGTGTGTTGCAACATGCAGTGACACTGAGAAAACGTGCCAGTGTGTTAGGTAATCAGTAGAAATATTGAGAAAATAATTGCTGTTAACATATTGTGCTGGCAGCCGCCAGAACAGCACTAATTTCTGGGTCTGGTTGTGAAGATGCCGGAGCAGCCGCTGTGTTCTATATGTGTCTGTGTCTGACACAGAGCACTGAGCAGACGAGCTCTTATTCAAATTTCTGCTGGCTGGTGCCTTTCCTGGAGTCCTCTAAATAGATACACTTCATCAGTAGAATGTTTTTTCCATACTGCATCAATTTTGAGGCCCATGACTTAGCCACCCCCCTTCTGTTAATTTTAATTTTCAGTTTGGGGTACTTGTTTGTACCTAGAGAAGATGGGGCAGAACTCAAAATGAAACTTGTGAGATCGTTAACTCTGTGCATCACGTACCTGCCCACAAGGGCTCCTTTGACCCAGACATGTTACTGCTGTCTCAGGATTTATTATGAAAGTGCAGTGCTTGCTTTTGGAAATGCCCATTCATCATGACAAAAAGATTGCTCACATTTTGTGCTCCTAAAAACAAAATATTTAAAAAAACAAAGAAGAAAGAAAATGGTAAAGGAAAAAAAAAAAAGAAGTTAAAAATGTTTTTTTTTTATTTGCATAGTGCTAAAATAAGGTCAGCGTCTGCTTTCACACATTTCCAGCAGTGCGACAGGCCTCATGAAGTGGAAATAGCAAGGCAGCAAATTGAGGTTTCTCATTTCTCTCTAGGCTGGAATAGGTGGGATAGGTTTGCTCCTCTGACTGCTGCAAGGGTGTTGCTCTAGGAGCAGTTTGACTAGAGGAAGTTGTTGGTGGCTTGGGCTCTGGCAGTGGCTCTGAGCACAGAGGGCACCGCCTGCGCCGGATCCAAAACCGCCTGGGCACGGAGCTGGCAGCAGTGCCCGTGCTTGGGAGGCTTGCCTGCAAAAGGGTCAGACAGCTGGAGCTCACCTTCCAGGTTTCCCTCAACTGCAACACTTTTTAGTGGTGTTTGGAGTCGCTGGCTGCTCCCGGCTGTGTTTGGACTCTGTATTTCTGTGGAGTTGATAACAGTGTGCTAAGTGCAATTACCACACACCTTTGACCAGTCACCTGTGTTTTGCCCAATCTCTCTCTCTCTCTGTATCAGGCAGTAAGTCAGGGAGATAGTTAGGAAAAAGACTCTGAGAATGGTGAGGAGGGGAGGAAGAGGAGAAGCAAAGACAGTCTTGCCAAGGTCGAGTCCTTGCTATCTCACCTTCTTGCCTGCACCTTCAAGCGTTCAAGGTGGGGTGTCCTCAGGCTCACCACTGCCCAGATTCCCTGTTCCACTGAGTGCAATGGCACAGAGCCTTAGGAAGAAGAGGGCTGAGAACGGTGCAGGGTGGGTGACATCAAGGATGAATGGGGTTTTGTTTTTCCTGTGCCTTTTGGCTGTCCTGATCAAGGAATCTAATGTCTGCTTTTTTTGTGGGTGGTATGGGGTGGGAATTGCTCTCTTGCATCCAGATTTTTTCCACAACAACTGTGCTTGGCAGTGAGCAGATACAGTTTTATGCTTATGTCCAAGCAGCCTGTCCTCCTCCCGTGGTACAGGATCAACATGTGTTGCACACACCAGGGAGACATTCCCTGTGGAGCATGGGGAGGGAATGCTGGAGCAGGCAGCTTTTTTCCAGATTTCCCTTTTCCCAAAGGAGCTTGTTATTTCTGGTGCCTTGTGTATCCCAGGCAGAACAAAATATACTTATTTGAGGTGATAGCAGTGTTGTTTGGTGGAAGCAGGAGCTGGTGTGATGTTGGCACGTGGCTCTGGGGACTGTTTCCCAATCCAGTCCTTGTTGCTAAGCAGTTGCCAAACATGGCATTTTGGTCGGCAGATGTGGCTGAGAGTTTTCAGTGCAGATAATTGAAATATTGTCTTTGAAGGATGCAGATAAATGTGAGCAACTGTTATCATGGTGCTACAAGCATTTTGCTATTGTCAGGAAAAAGAAATACTTGGAAAATATGAAAATCCTTCATAGTGCATGAAATTATTCAAATTGCAGTAATACATAAAGGGCAATCTACCAGTGGAATGCATGCCATGGAGACGTGTGCGAAAGGATGAATTTTGACAAGGGAATCTCAACAAATTTATTTGTTTGTTAATATAGTGTCAGGTGGAATGTATCTCCTAAATTACCTCAGAAAAGTGGTAACAGATGGGTTTGCAAAGCTGAGGTGTGTTCAAGGCCAGTGAGAGTCAGGCAGGTGGTGAAGGTTTGGTGGCAAGGGGTAGCAGAGCCCTGATGGAGGATGGTGTCCTGATGCTGGGGTTGCTTTTAAATTCCCTGGGAGCTGGCATCGTGCTGGGGGCAACCAGCCTGGCTGCAAGGCACCAGCAGTCAGCTGTGAACCCTGCTGGGTTCAGCTTGAGGAAGTCTTGTTGCATGACTTTGTCTTGGGTTGTTGCTGGGACACACGTGCTGCAGTCAGAGAAGGGTCAGTTTTTGCAGTATTTTTACTGTTTTACCAGAGCTCTGGTATCAAGAGCATTGCTAGGTGCAATTGTGTTAGTGAGGCACAACTTTGGTACCATGTGCAGTGAGATGTGTTGGTGATGGTCAGTGATATAACGACCCCTGTGCAGCTCTGGTGCTTCAAAAGGTGCTGAAGCCAAACGGTGCTAAGTCATAAACGATGAGCTGCAAACCACCCCTGCAGCTGATCCTGCAGAACTGCTTAAAAAATTAAAAGATGCCCATGCCTTCCAGCTGGCCACCTGGATCAGTGAACAGGGCATGGAATGCATGAGCACAGAGCTGTGTTTGCCTGTTTTTGTGCCTTTCTCACAGCTGTTTCACATAACTCTTTAAATAAGAAACCTGCCTTTTTGAGACTTCATATATAACTTTGAGCTAATGAACCAGTCTAATAGGAATGCTGCTTTTAAGATGCAAGTAAAGAGCTGTGTGAGGAGAGGGGTTTAGCTGTGTGAGGTGACGCTGTGCTGCTGTGAGCATCTGCAGGGCTTCGTTCATCTCGAGCATTTTAGCAAAGCTATTTAAAGCAGGTAGTAAAGAAGTGAGTAAAGTAAGTGTCACTAGCATGGGGAGGCCTGGAAGAGCCTGAGAGCTGGAGTGGTGGGTCTGAGGAGCAGAAAATGGATCACCTGGTGCTGGCTGCTGCTGAAGGGCTCTGCCATGGACACACTGCCCTTCCACTTGAGCAGTCACCTGTGGGAGAGCTTGATTACAGCTCTGCTGCAAGAGAGAGCCGGAGAGACTTCAGACTAACTCATGAGTAAGCAAGGAAAAGGCACATCTTTACCTTTCCTTGGCTGCCTGTGGTGTTGGGGGTTATTTCCTTTGTGTCTGCAGTGGGTGCCATGCAGCAGCCTCTCAGCAGCTCCCCTGGGGTCCCTCCTGACCAGCAGATTAGCAATGCTCAGCTCAGTAGCTGCTGCTGGACCTGTCTTCCACAAACATCTAATCCATTATTCAACCCATCTGCACTCCAGAGCCTGTGCAGTATTCTGTGACACAGTGCAGTGCACAGCTGAATTTTGTTCTAGGTGAAAAGTGTTTTCATGTGTTTGTTTAAACCTCCTGCTTGCTAATTAGGGGACAGGTGGGGAAATCAGCACACTTTACCTCTCCTCTCTTTTTTGCATATTTTATGCCTGCACAAATGGCAGTGGGAATACAGCCCAGCTGGGGGTTATTTCCACTCTGGTGCTTTAGAACACTTGAGGTTTTACAATTTATTTTGCATGCAGTGGGGATAGTTTGATAGTAAAAATTTGGTGTCTTCTTGAAGACCATGAGAAATGTTATGTCCTGAACAGGGATTATTTTTGTTAAGGGATCAGTCAGCAGCTGGCAGCTGCGAGGGTTATGTTTATATCACCAAAGGGAGTGGTAGGGGGAAAAAATTGCATTTTCCTCATTGAGCAGGTTTTGAAAAAGGACAACTTGGAGTTATTCCTTGCTCTTTGTCTTAGAAAAAAATTTTTATTGTTTTAATTAATATGTTACATTCCTCAGTTGATGAGCCTAATTCTATCTTCTCTAACTGCATGCACTTAGTTACATCTGAGTACAGCAGGAAAAGTCTAAGCAGGAAATAAAGCAGTGAAAAATTCAACTTGCCTCCAGAGAGAAGAGAAATGTTACCAAAGGGGAACTGTTTCTTGCTGGCCTCATCCTTACTTTTGAGGAAGAACATCTACTCAGCTGCTGGAAATAGGCTCCTCAGAGTGAAGCATCTCCTGCAGTCTAGCTGGGTTTTAATGCATCTACTGCTTCGCTGGGAAGGACTTGTTAGGTTTATGTTGTAATGCTCAGAAAATGAGGAGCTGCTAAGCTCCTTAGGGTGCCACTCATCGCTCGTGGTCACTGCTGAGAAGGACTCACAGCCTCCCTGTCACAGCCAGGGAGGGTTTGTGTCTCCTGGGCCTCCTGTTCCCTGGGGCCACTCCACAGCTGTGTCCCAGCAGACCCAGAACATTTGTGCCACCTCCAGTGGGGGCTTTGTCCAAAGTGGGTAAATGCTTTTTGTCAGCCAAGATCATGTGGGCTGGCTGAACTATCTTCTCTGCAGCAGTTTTTCTGGGAACTCAAAAAAGCAGCAGATGTCCTATTGTCCTGTCTGGGGTGATGGTGGTGGCTGTCTCCAGAGCAGAAAGCCACAGGTTTCCTTGTTTGAAACCACACCATGCAGCCACCATGACTGCATTTAGGATGATTACAAGATCCTAAAGACCTTGTTAACAGTGTGTTCCCTCTTTCATGCATATTTCTTTTCAAATAGCTGGTGCTGGGCTAGAACAGAGCTGCTGGAAGGAGAGCTGTGTGGAGGGTAGATGGGAGTGACCAGGATAGCCTTAAAGGATGAGACTGATGAATGATCTAACAAAAACTTTTCTTTTGCCTATTCTCCTTCAAGACCCAAAATTCCTTCATTTCTGCCCTTCCTTCTGAGGAGACTCGATGTTGCACAGGTCAGGTTGGGGACATCCAGGTCTTGCAAATGAAACCTCTGTTGGTGCTAACACTGAAATGCAGAGGGCACTGAACAAGACACTGAAAATGCTGCCATAACTGTGATAGCCACGTGATTTGAGATACTCAAGGGTACAGCAGTACTGTGTAAAAGGGGAAGAGTATCAAACTGGCCTAGTTGTGCTGATTAGAACTGTTTAAATACAGCATGTGTACAACCTATTCTTCAACAGGCTGCTATCAGCTGGGGAGCTAGACTGTTTTCCATGCTTATCTCCTTTCTTATCACCCTATTGGTAGCAAGATCTGAATTCATGGCTCCATTTGACCTAAGGTTTGAGGGTGAGGTCAGGGGCTGGCATGTGAGCTCCTGCCTGGCACTGAACTGTGAGGGATCTGTGTACTCTGCACATGCAGTTATTGCAGGATGGTTTTTTTTTTTACTTATAGGTGGACTCTGATCTAATGTTGCCAGTTCCCTTTATCTTTGATTGCAAAGTGCTTTCTTTAGAAATGTGGGTGCATTTCTGCTCACCAGTGTGAAGAGCAAGACAGTGTTACAGAATCATTTGGGAAGTGAGTTCTCTGTGTACAGTGTGATTTCTTCTGAATTCCTTGCTTTTCTTTGCATCTTTAGAGAAGGGGATGCTGCCTTGAGCTCTGCATCTTTAGTATGTGGACAGACCATAGAATAAAATAATAGCTGAGGTGGCAGAAAATGACAGAGGAACCCATTGCATGTGTACCAGTGCCTTTCTGTTTTTCAGAGAGACTGTTCAGTTTCTCTGTTGGATTTGGTTGGTTAGTTCTCAGAACTCTGCATCACTGAACCTGGTGTCTGAAAAGGGCTTTACCTGGGTAAAGCCAGTCTGGCTGTATGAAAGTCTTTGGGAGAAGCAGAGAACATTCCCTGACTAATTTATCTGTAGGGGGTATTTTCTTGCCACTCTACCATCCTTTTATGCATGACTTAGCTTCCCAGCCTACTAAAGCCTTTGAAGTTAGATTGCAAATAGCTCTTCAGCTATCCCTTCCCCCCATCTAAAATAGGGAAACCAGAACGACCATTGCTGTGGAAAGAGCCTGCCTTGTTACATGGCTTCCCAATGTTAACACCCTCTCTTTTCCNTCCCTTTAATAAGATCTACTTAAGACTTGAGGGAAAAGGCCATGGTTCCATGAGATGGTAAATCCAATTTTAGGGTGTTTCATATGTGATGAAAAACACTGTGGCCACATGACGCTGCCCCTGAATTGGCACACATTCGCCCTGCCAGTTCGGATTTGTGCACATAATGCAGGAGGGGTGACTGTCCAGGCCAGCCTCGCATGGGGGCACGCACGGGCTGCCCAGGCCTCCCTCAGCTCGGGCTGGGGGCCAGGGACTCCCCATCTCATACTCTCACTGGATTTTGTGACCTGCCCAGTTGGATGTTCACGTCAGTCTCCGCTCAGATCTGTGCAGTCGGGGTGTCTGGAAGTTTCCAACCTCGGTGTTGCCGAACGGGGACCCCAAGGATGTTATGTTGGCCTCTCCTTGCAGACACCAGAGAGTCTCTTGTGCATGGGAAGCCCAGAGGCAATGTCTGGATGCTCCAAAGATCCCTTCTTCGATGATCTTGCTGACAGGAGCAGTGTAACCACATCATATGCCGTGAGGTTTGCAGTTCGGAGCCTCCTCCTCTTGGGAGGGAAAAAGACCTGAATTAAGCCATCCTCTTTGTGGAAGGTGATGCACTTACTAACAAATAGAGTGACTCCCTCAACCTAGTTCTCTTTGCCAGTTCATCTCCAGGATTTCTGCTGAGGCAGATCTGGCAGTTGTTTTCCCACTGGCTTAATTCCTGGCTCTGAAGATTTCTGTCCTAGGAAGGTCTTGCAGTGCGCTTTTGGAATCCACATTGAAAACTGGATTGTGGTGATGTCTTGCCAAGATAATGGATTTTTAAAAGTACTGAATAATGATTGAGTGTTCTCCCCTTGGGATCCTCAACATTCCTCAAGTTGTCTTTTTTTTGGATCAGTAAATATCTGTTTACCTCAGACCGCACCACATGGGCTTCCCATCTCTGTCTTCTTGCTTCACCTGGAATTGTCTGTCCTTCCCTGCACCACTTGCTGAATGAAAGAAGTTCTTAGCCTTGTGGAAATGCCTAGCAGCTGCCTAGGTGGGTGTTTCTTACTCTAGTATCTATTTTCACTTCTGGAAGGAAGAATCTGTGCATCATTTCCTACAGCCACTGGAGATCCTATGTACAGCCAAATGAAAACAGCCTGAACCCTTCTGTTCAGTTATTGCATTAATTTTCTCCTACTTTGTGTGGTTTTTGTGTGGACCATTTCATGCCCTGTGTCACATCAGGGGCTTTGCTCTGGGAAATACTTATTTAAGCTACTGCTTCGTTCCTTTCCGTGGAGATGTTGATGTTATTCCACCGTCCTGCAGGGAGACAGGATAATCCCCTCTGGAGTCTGAAACAGGGCCTTGAAGTGTCGAGATCCATTTCAGCTGCTCAGTGCATGTGAGGGCCTGCAGGAAGTGTGGTGTGGATTTGCATGAGTTTGGGTTGCTCTTTGGCACTGCTGTCAATCCTACAGGAGTCATTTTAGCTTGTTTTGTCATCTTGATTCACTAGATTTTCTGATGATGGCATGGACTGTTGGGCAGCTCTCCAGCTCTGCTGCTGTCCTTAAAATATAAGTCAATTTACTTCTGTTCTTGGTGTCAGAAAATACTGGAAGTGAGTGAGGAGACCTTTTCCCTTTGAAAGCATTACCCCCGTGTGCTTTCTCCTCTCAAGAGCCCTTCCTGCCCTACCCTGAGAGCCCAGTTGAGCTGCTTCCCTGCATCCTTCCAAATCCCTACTTGTGGCTTCTCCCCATGTGCAGGATGGTCTGACTGGACACCAGCACCTGATGGAGCACATTGT
This sequence comes from Tichodroma muraria, assembly GCA_013390105.1. NCBI lineage: Eukaryota > Metazoa > Chordata > Aves > Passeriformes > Sittidae > Tichodroma > Tichodroma muraria. The sequence continues at coordinate 143,580 of WAAG01016060.1, read as the reverse complement.
GACACACAAGCCAACACGTGGCATTGCCTCATCCCTGTCCCCCTCTTCTGGGACCAACAGGGTCTTCCAGGGAATTCTCCCTCTATCCTTCTGTGGTTTGAGATACCAACTCAAAGTTCCCTCTTGGCCTTAGGAAGGAAAGTAAGTGGTGTAAATTGGGCTGTCGTTTGCAGTGCTGTTTGTTTACAATGAGCACTTGGATATTATTGTCACTTGTTTTACTTGTTGGGCAGCCCTGTAGGTGTGGGGAGCATTGCCTGTGCCAAAGAGTGCTGCAAGTAAGTACCAGACCAAAACACAACCTCAGCCAACAGTGTGTGTGTTAGGTGGGATACTGTCATCACAGAGAGCTTGAATTCTCTTTTTCAGGTAGTGAGAGGTACTTTGGCAATTGTTAGTAGAGAAAGCAAAACATCCAAGGAGTGTCTCTCCTTCTGTGAGAAATGCCTGTTCCATTAGCACCTTTTTGGTGCCCCTTTTTGTGGGACACAGCATTGAGTTGTCACTCTGATCTGTGTGTTTGCAGCCTTTGCTTATGAGTTCATTTATAAAGTGCTGTATAAACATATAACTATATAAAAACCTTGCAGTGTTCTTTTCTAGAGATAGAATCACATGCTGCTGGAGATATTTTATAATCACTGATTTGTAATATGTAAATCTTTCCATTTGCCAATTACTGAGCTGGGCATTTTATTACAGTGCACACACCAGAAAGTTGTTCCAATTAAAAGCTGCTGTGGTTGCCCTTGCAGGCTCTGACTGCAGCAGGAGGACGGGAGCTCTCTCAGCTGCCCGGAGGAGGTTGAAAGACCTGACTAACCCACGGGGAGGAGGCAGCAACCTAATTCCAGCTTCAATCCAGGCTGTGGTGGTGGTGGGCTGGCCGCCACAAGCCACCATGGGCACTGGAGACAGCACAGTGACCCGACCAGGTTGGAAAGTTCACCCAGGAAGGTGCAGGCAGCAGTTTGCTCTGTGTTTTTGCTGTTGGACTGCTGGCAAACCACCTGGAGTGTCTCTGCCCTCCTGTACTCCACATCTGCACCACCAGCGAAGCACCGCCCTTGTGCATGCTCCTCCCGAGGCAGGGCTGTAATTATGGTTAGCAAAGTAAAAATACTTGTGTGCATTGTAAATAAGGTGCCAAGTCTGCCTTGTTCACGCCTGACACGGCGAGGTGTGAATGCTCAGCACAGTCCCTCTGCCATGTCACCGTGCCCTCCCAGCGAGACAAGAGGGCAGTTCAGAGCCACGGCTCCTCCTCGTGTGCTTTGCCTAGAACGGGGAGCCTGCAAGCTAAAAACAGATTAGAAATGAACAAAGCAATACTCTCTGAAACCCTCGCTGGGTTTGCAAATTTTGGGCTGCAAGAGGTATTTGGTGTTTACTCTGTTAGCAGAGTGAATGGTGGCATTCTCTGGGCTGAACTTGAAAGTTTTTTTTCAGTGAAATTGTCTTGGAGGAGGGCTCCTCGCTGGGGGGGGCAGCTGGAGTTGGGATATACGAGGCCAGAGGATCAGAGTTCTTGACTTTGTTAGTGACTTGGTGTATGATCTTCTTCAGTCAGTTGTCCTCCTCACCTCTGAAAGCTTTTCTTTCCCTGCTTTTTTGTAAGGATAAAGTGTGAGATAATCACTTGCGAATTTTTTTTCAACCCTTGCTTGGACTTAATCCAAAACCAAGTGATGACTGTTTAATCAGGTTAGGAAGACTTTTTTGTCCAAGAGTCCCTTCTTCTTTAAAGTTCTAGCTCTATTGAAGAACATGAAGGCTAATGCCCTTGTACTGTGCTGAATGCCATCAATCCTGCATTTCATTATTTTGATGCACCAGAGCTCAGCCAGGTAATGCCAGAGTAGTTGCTATGTTCAGTGGTACAGTTCTCTGCCTCACATGTAAGTAACTTGGTACCCAGCAGAATGTTTAATAGAAATGACCTGTAAACTGATGATGCTCAAAAAGTGTTCTGAAATTCGGAGTAAATTCTTTTATCAGATGGCCTTTTAGAAGGAAATGGAAGTTTCTCTGCCTGTAAGAAAGGTACTGTACAATGTGTACAGTGAAGGTCCCAGTCACTGCCACGGTGTCAGTGCTCCTCTGGGTCAGGGGATGGAACAGCCTCCTCACATCTGGAAGCTGCCAGGCCTGCATGCAAATATTAGGATGTAGTTTCTTTTCTCTGGAGGTATTAACATTTGCTTGCAAAATGCTGGGTATGGCTCTGAGGTGGGATCCATACCCTGTAGCCAGTGGCTCTACCCTGTCACTATTCCAGCTGATGAAGGAGTGGTATCCCAGGATGTTCCCTCATTTAGCTTAAGAGTCTCTGCACACTCTGCTGGTGTTAAAGGTGGCAATTAACATTTTGGGTGAACAGTGAATGAGGCCATTTATAACCAGTTACGCTGACATGAATCTCTCCCAACAAATTTGCATCATTAAAGAACCTTTGGAAAAATGTGTCATGCGTATAATTAAATACCTGTTTTGCTAACTCTTAATTTAATTAATCCCAAGTAAAGATGGCAGCACAAATTAATTTAGCTGGAAATGGCTTTTTTCTCAGTGGGCTGAAGGGAGGTTTTCTGGTGGCATTGTACCAGCTGACCTCAGAAACAGGCAGGTGAACTCTGGGACTGATTGATGCAGGTTTTTTTGACAGTGATGGCCGTGACTTTCTCAGAGCAGTATGTATGTCATCTATCAGCTCACTTTTTTCTGCTTGTGAAAGCAAAGAGGGAGGCCAGCTAGAAGGCAGTTTCTTTGAGAGGACAGCACAGGTGCTTTTCAGCTCTACCCTGAGAGGTATTTGGTAGCAACCATAGTAAATCCAGATTCAGACAGGTGAATGAAAAGAAATTCAAATAACAGAAGATCTTTCTATGTCTCCCCTTGGTTTTTCTATCTGTACCTTGATCTCTTTCACTTGGTGCCTACATTTTTCCCCCTTAGATATGAGCAGTTTCAGGAAAGTCATCCTCTTTAAATATTCGTTATCCTTAACTTTCTTTAAAGACTTCCTTGTAGATGATCTTTTGGTTTGACCTCTTTCCTAACCTTGTGATTCTTTCCCCCTACCCCCTGTGCTTTTTCTGATCCTTTTCTCCCTGCCATTTAATCTCCTTCTCTCTCACTATCCATCTTGCTTGGGATAAAACTGGAGCACAGACTGTGTGCACTGTGCAAGTGGACGTGAGCTGTCAGCCCAACATTGTAGGAAGCAGGGAATCTGTTGTTGCTTCCTGTAGACCCATCTGAGCACCAGAAGTGAAAAAAAAAAAAAAGAAAAAATCTTTCAATCTTTCAAACACTGGTTATTGCTTTAGAAATTCTCATTTCAGATTAAGTAGAAGTTAATGCATATATGTATGAAGGAAGCTGAGCGCCCTAAAGCATGGAATCCTGCTACTCCTGCCACCCCTCTGCAATTTCAGGACTGGCTCTTCTGTGTGGTGTTTCCTTCAAGAGGGAAAACCAGCCTCATTTATCAGGAAGGACTCCTTGGTACTGAGGCTGCTGAGGGGCTGGTGTGGATGGCAGTGGGCTCTGGGTGATGGGCAGGACAGGAGCACACAAATCTCGTGTGGCAGGGCTGGCTGGGACAGGCTGGGGGCTGCTGGTGCTCCGGGATGCGAGGTTGGGAAGGCTCTGGGAGGGTGCAAGGTCCTGCAGGAGGGACTTGGGAGAATTTGTGGCTTGACAGTGCTCAGTATTCCCCTGAGGCCTCATGAGGTGACTTTTCTCTGTATCCCATCAGATGAGATGAATGTGAACTTGAAGCTGGTTTTGTCTGTCTTTTGCCTGGCTTTCTATCCAGCACCAACCTTTAGCATCATCCAGCGTTTGCAATTGGAGCCAGGGCTTTTAACAGGGCCTTTGTGTTCCCTTACTGAAAACCAGGGTCTGTTTCACAGGAATCTTATTTACACCTGCCACAGTCGTCCTTTTTACTCTTCCTCTGCTCCTTTCACTGGAGCTGCAGTAGTTGAAACTGCAGAGTGTCCTTTTATTCCCCAGCATGCTCGGAGTGGGACGTGACTGCAATAGAGCAGCTGGGGAGAGGATGCAGGGTGTGAGACCCACTAAGAAGTGTGAGCCAGATGTGGGCAGCTCAAGGACATGATACAACTGGGCTTCGGAAAGACTCGAGTGCAGTGGGTTACCACCTCTACTTCTTTGTTAGCTGTTCATTTTAGGGTTTACAAAACAGCCCTCGGAGTTCTCCCTGCATGCACGGATGCACTGAAGTGACTCTGTGACTATGGGGGAGTCCCCTCTCCACCACCATTACCAGGGGTCAGTAGCTCTTGCTCAGGGTTTGCCAGGTGAATGGTGTCTCCTTGCTGGGCATTTTGGGCACTAAAACTGCGAGTGGCTTTTTGGGGGTGACCCGGGCTCTGCGGGAGGCCGAGAGTTGGTGCTGCGGCAGAGGAATGCAGGGAAGCCAGGGCGAGGGGAGGTGCCAGGACTGGAGGATTTGCACAGCTGCTGTTGCAAGCGTCGTGCTCAGCCTGCTCTCTGGTGGTAGCTGCTGTAGCAGAGATGACCTTTGATAAAACGGGAAACATTTGGAGTGATTTGGATAGTTGTGGTTGCTCACTTTCACACAGCAACAGTTTGTAGCAGAGTCAACTCAGCTGCTCCTGCTTTTGTTTGCATACTCCAGTAAGAAATTCACAGGTTAAGAACGAAATCACAGCAGCTTCAATGTGAAAACTGCCAACAAAGTCTGCTCCTCAGCAGCTCTTCCCAGAGCTTCCAGGTTCTCCAGTGTCTGACAGTGCTCTTTCCTTTCATACTGGGGAGACTGGTAGGAGAGCAGACAGAATAGGCACCTGCTGGCATGAAATGTGGAGCAAATAATAAGTATCTTTGGGATCTAGTCAAATTTGGCTGATAACAGCCAGCAGGTTCTGAAACTCTTGCCAGGATTGTGATAGAGGCACTTGATGGTGATCTCTTCCTGGCTCTCAGGGCAGCGGGAGGGCTCTGGCCAGGAGGAGCACCCCTGCTGTGCCCTGGCTGTGCTGGGGAACACGGGGGGGCTCTTCACTGCCATCAGCAATGGGAGACATACGTTTGGAGGTTACAGGGACCCTGTCCTGTCTGCTGTCATCACTCTAGTCAAAGAGCAGCCCCATTCATGTTTCCTAGATAAACTGTCACTGTGTGGATATGTCTTCCAGCAGTATTTGGTTACTGTATTTTGTATCAGGGTTTGATACCTGAGGGATGTGACAGTCATGCATGTGGATTCTTGGTGCTTGAGGACTGAGGTGCCTGTAGGACACAGTGTGCAGGTGTGACCATGTGCTGTTGAGGATGGAGGTAGTTCCTGAGACTTTTCTTTTGTAGAAGACCTAGTCAGGCAGCTTTGAGACTTCAGAGCAAGCTAGCACCCTCTGTTTTAATCCAGTTTCCATGCCTTTGGCAGAAGAGGTAGGACACAGTTTTAGCATTTTTTATAGGTCTGTATTTCTTGTGGCTAGTAAAGTATTCATTTTGTCCCAAAAAACAACATAGGCTATATCTTTGAATCCCAGCATTTACGACTTCAATGTTTAAAAGCAATTTAACCAGATTTGGTTTGGGTTTTTTTTTCCCATGTGAATTGCTGTGGTCTAGTCAAGACAACTTTTAGTAGCAGCAACCATGCGGAGGTATTCTTTCCACAATTAGAGGTTAGGAGTTGATAGCAAATGAGCCAGGGATTATAATTAAAGAACAGGGTAATTATTTGTGTACAGAAAAACTAAGGAATAAAAACTCAATGTGTAATGTACCTAAGAATATTAGATGCGAATAAGGGATAATGTATCTTTCAGTGAAGGACGTGTGGATTGTGTATATTTCACCAAGTATGGGAGCAATTCCTCCTGCTCCATAGAAGCTGAGGGTTTTGTTCAGTTGGTGCTGATGCTCTTTTAGAAAGCTTTTACCTCTCTGATTCCTGAGGTCTGACATGGAAGAGAAAAGCTTCAATAGGCACCAACTGCACAGTGGGCCCTGTCTTTTCAGAGCATCGCTCGCTTTTCTCCGTTCCCAATTAAAATGTGTGTTAAACTTAGCTTTTGTTTGAAGCAGCCCAGCGCTGTGGTATTTAACGTAAAGAGAATGTGCTCGTCACCTTTTCTCTCTCTTTTGTGGCAGGGTCAGCATTCCTCAGGGGAGGACATGGAAATCTCTGACGACGAGACCAACCCTGCGCCCATCACCAGCGCGGAATGTGCCAAAACCATTGTGGTGAACTCTTCCGTCAGCAACACGGCCGTGATGGCTCCGTCCATCCCCCCGCTGCCACCACCGGGATTCCCTCCTCTTCCTCCCCCTCCGCCTCCGCAGCCGGGCTTCCCCATGCCCCCGCCGCCGCTGCCCGCCCCGCCCGGGGTCCCTCCGCCTCACATCCTGCCCCCGCTCCCCCCGTTCCACCCCGGCATGTTCCCGGTCATGCAGGTGGACATGATCAGTGTCTTGGGCAACCAGTGGGGTGGCATGCCGATGTCCTTCCAGATGCAAACTCAGATGCTGAGCCGCATGATGCAGGCACAGAACACGTACCAGTATCCACCTTTCATGACGGGCCGGATGCAGTTTGTGAATCTTCCTCCCTACCGCCCGTTCTCGATGGGAGCCGCTCTCGCCCGCGGGCAGCAGTGGCCGCCGCTGCCCAAGTTTGACCCCTCGGTTCCACCCCCGGGTTATGAGCCGAAGAAGGAAGATCCCCACAAAGCCACTGTGGATGGAGTCCTGCTGGTCATAGTGAAGGAACTAAAGGCCATCATGAAAAGGGACCTGAACCGCAAGATGGTCGAAGTGGTGGCGTTCCGAGCATTTGATGACTGGTGGGACAAGAAGGAACGTCTGGCAAAAGTGGGTTTTCACATGCTCTGTCCTGGGTCCTGGGGAAAGTGGATTTTCACATGCTCTGTCTGGGTCCTGGGGAGAGCAGTTCTTAGTGCTTGTGGCCAGTGTGTGGGGTCAGCGGGGGTCTGGAGCTGACTTTAAAAATCCCCAAACCCTAAATTGATATGTGCAAGAGGAAGCTGAAGTTTAGCTCCGAAAAACTAAGGTCAGATGCAAGAAGGAGTGTTTGAAACCACCAAGCCTCTGGTTTGTGTTCCCCACTTTGTGCAATGAGATTTGTGGGTATTTCTGCCCCCTGCCCAGTGTATGTATAAAGCAGCAATTAACTCAAAAGCTGAACATTGGCCAAATACACGAAGAGTTCCAGGGATTAGTTGAGGAAACAGCTTTGTATGAATCCTCTGATCCTTTTCTCACCCAATACAAGTGTACCTCAGCCAGCAAACAGCTCTGTGATCTAATGTGCGGTGAATTTGTCACTACCCAAAAAACCCAGCAGAAAGGTTAATGCAAGCCTCAAAATTACCATTGCAATGAATTACTGTAAAAACAACAAAAGAAACCGCAACATGCAGGTAGATCTGTTTCAGATATCAGTTTTCAGAGCAGTATCCTCACCACCTGTTTTTGTAAAGCAGTTGCGTGCTATCTGTGGTGTCTGGGAGAGCTCCTTGGCTTTCTGGAGGGGTTGGTAATGCTGCTGCTTAACAGCTGTTTTATGACAGTGTAATTTGCTGTGGCTTAGAGCTGGCTGGTGTGACGTGCAGCAGAAACCCCGTCCCTCTCCTCCTGACTAATGCTCAGAGCTTTTCTGCTGACAGCCTTGGAGGAGGCACGTGAGTTTCTAGGGCAGTAAAGGAAACAGATCCAGCAAATAGTGGCAAAACCAGCAACTGAAATACTCAAGAAATTGTTTTAAACCAGACATCTACAGTGAAGAAGCAGAAGCAAGTTGAGACAGATTTTCAGGTTCTTTTACAAAGTTATGGCTGGATTTGGGGTGTTCTTCCCTCACCTGGGATTTATAAGCCATTTTGGGAAGGGAAGCTGACTGTACCACAGCAGCTTGCCACAGGTTATGTTGGATGTGAACAGTGTAATTGAAAATACGAAATTGCTGCATGGAAAATCACGTGTGCTTTCTGTCCAGGAACAGAAACGCCAGAACCATTTCTGCCCCAGGGCATGTGTTACTGATGTGTGCAGAAAAACCTCACACATTTCCTTTCTGTTAGGACTGGGCACCCCTGGCATTGGGGTGGGACAGGATTTGTTCTCAGGCAAAAGTTGCCTGCTTTTGCAGAAAACAAAATATGAATATTCAGCTTAAACAGTACCTTCCCATTGCTGGTGTCTGTGTGTGTGTGAGGGTGAGGTTACTGGGCTCCTTGGTGGCAGCTGGAGGTCAGTTCCCCATGTGCTCTGCCATCACACTGATTCTGGCTGCTATATTCCATCAAAGGCAGCTGATTGATTGATTGATTGATTCCAATTCTGGCAGCTGATTGGCTTCCCAGAGGCATCATGCCCCAGGTAAAGGGTGGGAAGGCTCAAGGATAAAGCTGATGTCCTGGGTCAGACAGGGTGGAAAATGTATGAGGTGAAAGCTGTGAAAGGAGCATGTTGCTAGGGAAGGCAGCAGATTCCATGGACCTTTTCTGGCTGAGCTAGGGGAAAGCTTTTCTTTGTTCCCAAATCTAGTGATGGGTTTAGATTTGGAAGCCTGAGTAGTATGCATTAAGCAGAGTGCCAGGAATAACCAGGCATCCCTGGCCATGGGGTGCTGCTACTTGGATTCTCTGCTGGATATTCCCATTAGTCTTGACCCTTATTAGAGGGGGAGCTGAGCTTGTGCTGCCTCTTTGGTGATTACAGTCCACTTCAGCATGTGAGCTCTGTTAGGGTGTGCAAGAGAAACTCTTTGGGGTGTTGTGCCCTGGGCTGATGCAGGCGAGTGTCACCTCCAGTGCCCCTGGCTCGGGCAGAGCGTGACGTGCCACCACGTGTGACATTCGCCTGGCTTGTCCACCTCTCCACAGCTGCAGAGGTTTGATTTCCTGCTCTTCCTTTGCATCTCTAGTGAAAAAAGGATTTGTTGAGGCTGTGTGTCTATTTTGTAGAGCCTTTGGGGTTTCACCTAAATATTTTGATGTTCCTGTTGCCAGGACTGGAGCCTTCTGACAGGTTTTGTGGACTTGGGCTGCGGTTGCTAAGGAAACACAGGGATGTGTGTGATTTTTGATGCACTATATTTGGCCTTACACTCAACAGAAGGAAGGTGTTCCCGACTGGAAGGTCTGGAAGTTGCTTTCAGTTATGTGGGTTAGCAAGGAAAGGTAGATAACACACTGTTGGGCTGACTTGCCTAAAGCACACTGAAGTTATTTGTATTATTCTGTGCAGCCCTATTTCCTTTCAAGTGTGGGGTACCTTCAGGTGCCCTCAGAGAAACTGATGCCTGGGCAGGGCAGTGATATTTCCCAAACCTCAACTGTCTAAAAGATTTCCAGACTTTGTGTCCTTCCCAGGAAACTTCCCCTCTCAAATGTGCCTTCTCTGTTGCAGGCGTCTCTCACTCCAGTGAAGTCTGGAGGAGAACTGGAGGAAAAACCAAAGCCGAAGGATCGAATTGCCTCTTGTCTTTTGGAGAACTGGAACAAAGGAGAAGGGCTGGGATATGAGGCAATCGGCTTGGGCATCGGGTTACGAGGGGCCATCCGGCTGCCATCCTTCAAGGTGAAAACAAAAACTCTCTTCCTTATGCTGACATCCCCCAGAGAGGAGCCTTAGGAGGACAGACCTCACTAGGTTTGTGCCCCAGAGCCCTCAGGCTGTTCACTCCACTCCGTGTTCACTCAGGGGTTGCCTCTGACTCCCCAGGACCAGAGCAAGGACCCTCTCAAGTTCCCTCAGCTGTTCATCCTCCACTTGTGTGCGTTGTCTGTGGAGGATCTCCCTGCTCTGCAAGGGAAAGGGGACATTTGCCTGGGTTTAGGACACGGCATTCCAGCATGATCATAAAAATACAAGTATGCTCATAGTGCTTTGCACAGTTACTGTTTTGGTTGGAATCTCTGATGATTTGGCAGCTGAGTATCACCTGAAGTTTGCTTAAACTCTCTCCTCAGAAGCACAGGGTATCTGTTTTGAAAAGCGTTTGCATAAATAATTAAAAGGACTCTGGGGTAGGGAAGTGTTAGAGGGCTTCCCTGAAATTAGGACTTTTGAATGCACAGAAGGTGCAAGTAAAGGTTTGGGATGAGGCATTCCCCAGTCTTTATTTAGAGTAAATATTGCTTTGAGGTTCTTTGAGATGCACTTAGGCTTTCTTTCTGTTCTGCTACCATCTCAGACACATGGATTTGTCAAAAGTTTTCTCTGACATCCTCAAAGTACCTGGTGATGACATGCACCATGCTGGTACCCGGGGTGTTTTCATGCAAATTGAAGGGGTAGAGTTTCATTCAGAGTGAAATCCTGTTTGCAAGCAAATAAAGAGATCAAGAGCTGGGAAGTGGCCCTTGGTCTCTGCTGTGACCACAGCAAAGTAAAGAAGCTGGCAATTTGCTTAAGAAGTTGATTTCTGCTGTTTCTAAACTTTCAGAAATGCTAATTGTGTCTTTTGTTCAGGTGAAAAGAAAGGAGCCACCTGAAGCTGCCTCAGCGGGAGATCAGAAGAGAATCCGGCCTTCTACTTCTGTGGATGATGAAGACGAAGGTTTGCAAAGTGCATTTGTTTGAAACCTTGGAAGCAGATGCAAACCCCACACAAACTGAATCCCTTTAAACTTCACAGCAGTGTGCTCGCTTACAGTTAAACGGAGTCAAGGATCTGAGCCAAACCCTCCTTCTCACAGAGCTCTGATCAGCTGGGACTTGGCCCCTCCGGGTTCAATTATCTGAAATTCACTGGTGGGAAGTTTAAGACCCACATTTTAAGAATAACTCATAACCCATTTTAGCTGTGCTGGGCCCCAGCAGAAGGAGCTCAGATGGGTTCATGGGCTGTTTGGGGTGTGCTCACAGCTCGCTGGGATGTGGTGGGAGGAAACACGTAACAGTTTGCTGTGCATTTGATTGAGAAAGAAATGAAAGTTATTTGCCAGAAAAATCTGTTTGAAAATATCTTAACATTATTTCCTATAACCAGGGAAGAGTAAAGAGGAAACAAAGCTTTGATACCCTTTGTTTTGCACATGGGTTCATTCTGAAGTCGATTCAGATTAACAAGTGGGTTTGAAGCCAAAAAATGAAACAAAAAAGCAATAAATTCTGGTTACCTGTCCTGACCTCAGTCGTGCCGTTTCTCCTGTCTGCCCTGCCTAGGGAATGTCAGCTTTGCCCACCCACATTTTGCCATCAGTACTGCTCACTGTGACATCAGCAAGTCCCTGTAAGCCTGGGGACCCTCACACCACATTGCTCCTAACTTAGATCTTCACAAAGAAGAAGTTTCCCTTATGTAGTTAACTCTTTCTGTCCTTTCCAAGTATTTGATGGTAATTTCTGTTACTTTTGCTCCTCAGAGTCGGAGAGGGACAGGGATGCTTCTGATACAACATCTGAGCTGTCAAAGAAGGATGCAGAGGCAGTGGGGCTGCGACGGCGACCAGCAAGGCCACTGGAGCTCGACAGCGAGGGAGAAGAGGGAGATGAGACATCAGGGAAAGAGGAAGAGTCCTCCTCAGAGAAGGAAGAGGAGCAGGAAGAAGAGGGAGGCTTGGTAAAAGCAGCACCTAGCAAGGTAAGTTGGGGTGTGGCTGCAGTTTCAATGCTGTCTGTCATTAAAAGGGGGCCTGGGAATGCCAAATGCCAAAGTTCCCTTTTCTAGGAAACGAGTGCTCCTGGTGGGGTCTGTCAGGTCACTCCCTCTTCAGGTTCTCTGACAGCCTCTCTGAGAGTCCCTGGTGTTACTGCACTGACAGCCAGGTCACAGGCTCAGGCACTGCTCATTTTGGCAATGTTTCTTGCAAAGGAGGAAGAGGAGGATGAGGAGGATGAAGATGAGGAGGATGAAGATGAGGATGAAGACGAGGATGAAGATGATGAGGAGGAGACAGGCATAGACACAAGTGACAAGGAGGAGGAGCAGGACTCCGAGGAGGGTAAGCAGTTCCAGTGGAAGCAGCAAGTGTCACCTTTGGGTTGGCTGTGGTTTCCCTTCTGCCTTTGTGAGCTGAGTTTGTTACTTGTGCACCTCCTTTCTCTGATGGGCAATTTTACACAATATAATGCAGAGAGATATTTTTAATTGTTACCTGTGAGGTTCCCATGATCCCTCAGTCAGTGGGTCACTTTACAGCTCTCCATCCCCCACCTGATCCCAGCCCAGCCTGACACAGGGGCACCAGTGTCAAACCCAGCTAAAGGTGTGCTTGTTTTGTGAAACGGGTGGCTGGGGGGAGAAGGGACCAGATTTCAGACAAGGATAATTTGGCTTCTAATAACTCTGTCCTGTCTATCAGTTTCTGCCATAGAAGGTGGTAGTTTCCACTTTTTAAGGCCATGTGTAAAGGCAGCAGAAAATATTAGTAAAAGATGCAGTGCATCAAGAGACCACGTGGGAAGGTGTGAGGCAGCACTGCTCTTCACCTGTTGTATGGTGATTGTTGTAAGCAGCCAGAGGCAGGATTTATAAATCTCTGCAAAAACAAGTAAATTGGGAGGCCACTCCTTCAAACTCATGTGCTGCTGTTCATGCTGTTTCCACACGTTTACAGTGGAAGGGGTATTTGCCCCTGATTGTTTAATAAAGCCAGAAAGCAGAACTAATGGTAGTTGGTTCTTGCAGATGTAGCAAGTCCCTCGTCTTCCAAGGCTGAAGTTGAATCATCTGATGAGAGTGAAGACTCCTCTGAATTCGAGTCAAGTTCAGACTCGGATGATGAAGATGAGGAGGATGATGATGAAGATGAGGAGGAAGAAGAGGAGGAAGAGGTGGCTGAAGATCAAGGAAGAGAAGCCATGGTTGCTGAGCCAGAGCATGAACCTGATGGTCATGAGCTTCCTGATGATGAGAGGGAGACTATTTTGGACCTGTATCCTGTGGATGACTACATGGATGCAACAGGCTTGGAGCTTGCTGAGCCAGCTTTGGCACTGAAAGATGAAGGCGGTGAAGAAATCAAGGCAGGGGAAAGTGAGTGTGGCCAAGTCCCAGGGGCTTCTGTTGCTGCTGAAACTCTGAAACATTTGGTTATGGAAAGAGACCAGGAGACAAAACTTGCACTCTCTCCCATCTGTAGGCCAGGTATGCCCTTCCATGTGCTTTGGAGTTTTGTTATCACATTTCCAAGTAAATTTTCTCCCAGTATTCAATATGTACAGGTTTGTGTTTCCTTTGTTCTCTTTCTTCTTCCAGTCTTGGCTCTAGGCTAGGGATTATCTGTACAGGGAAAGAGGTCTGTGCTGAACTTTCCTTCCTAGTAAGGAGCTTTACATGAGCCATCTGCTACTAAAAATACTGTGGTTACTGTATCCAGAATCTTATCCTGGGCCAGTTTAGTTGGAGTCCTACAGGAACTGAACAGTTGTCATCATCTGAGGGTGACTGATCGGGTGGTGTGGTGGCTGAAGCTCAAGATAGAAAAGCCATGGCTGCTAAAACAGAACAGGAATGTCACTGCTGGCTCTTTTTGGTTTTAGTATCAAAGTAGCGTGTGACAGGGAAGCTGCATGGGGCAGGTGAGTGGAGTCTGAGAGTTATGTATGGTTCCTAATATTATTTGTGGGGGGTTTTGTCACCCACTCCTTTTATATGAGTGATGCTCTCTAGTTTTCTGGAAGAAGGAAATTGTCCTCAATCAATACAGAGTTGTATTTGACCCAAGGAAATTGGAAACCTTTTACTGGAACAGGAGTGAGATGCATAAAGCTTGAGTAATTTGGCAACTGGGGGAAATCTAAAAGTTAACATTGGAGCCAACAGAGAAGGCACATCTTGTGGGGCCTGCTGTGGAGCCCTGGGCAGCACTGGTGTCTGAGGATTGGGCAGTGTTTTGCCACTTGGAGAGCTGGAAATCCAGTCCCTGCACAGGGTGTCACTCCTCGGCTGCTGAAAAATTTGAAAGTCACAAAGAGGTAAAATGTTAAACAGGGCAGGACAAAGAGAAACTGGTTTTGCACAAATCTTTTCTAGAACAGGTCAGTGTGCTGAAAGAACAAAAGTTTGAAGACGCATCTGAGTAACTTGACACGTGTAAGGAGCTGTCCGTGTAGTCTGTGGAAACAAACTCAAACTGCAGCATTGTTCTTGAGCAGCCCAGCTCAGTCATACAGGAGTTGCAGGGCTCAGACCCTTCTCCAGCAGCTCTGGTTTGTTCAGCACAAACGGGGAATGCTTCCCTTCCAGCTTTCCAGGCATTTTCATCTCTTTTTGTTCTCCCACTCAAAAATGTTATTTTGAGCTGCCTAACAAGATTCACTGTTGATTCCTTTTGGACCTGGTCCTAAGTGGGTAAATAAACTCCAGACAAATGAGGCTGCTGCAGGGAGAGCAGCATATAAATTGCCTCATTGATACCATCTGAGTGTCTCCTCATCCATGACAAGGGCTTCCCGTTTCCTTCATGTGTTGTTCAGGAGTGTTCTGCTATTCCCTTCACCGCTCCCTCCTTGGAGAGCTGAGGGTGCTCCTTGGCCTGCAGTTTAGTTCCCACATTAGAAAAAGGTGACAGCTCTGGGCTCTGACAGCTCTCCTCCAAAGTCCTCACCCCACAATCCACTCATTCCTTTAATTCTGTACAAAGGATTGTCAGGGCTTTTGAAAGCAGAGAAACCTTCGTTCTGGTCTGTGTCGTAGCTAATCCTCAAATTAATAGTGCGGGTTTTTTATGGTCCATTAGGAAAGTGTGTGGTAGTGTCTAATTACTCTCCACTCTGTGCCTCCAAAATGTAAAGCACTGGAGTTTTAAAGCCTCCCAGTGGAATTGAGCTGTTCTTTAATTGTGGCATCTTAAACATGTCTTTATTAGCAAGTGGCAAGTAACCAAGTGGAGGCAAAGCTCCTGATTCTCCTCTCTGTTCCCCTTTCAGAGGAGGAGTCGGAACCCACTTCCATGCTGGAGCCAGAGGTACAGGAAGGTCCAAAACCTGAATCTCAAGATGAGGAGGCAGCTCTCTGTATCTCTACTCCAGTGGGAATCTTTGGAGAACCTCTGCCCAGCAAAAGCAGCTTCTTTGGCAAGTCTGAGGAGAGCAGCTTGGAAGCCCGAGTTAAAGCAAAGCCGCCGTCGGCAGCGGAGGAGGACGAGCGGCTGCCCCGCACGCCCGGACGGGAGGTGATGATCCACTCGGAGACTGAGACTCTCCTGCTTCCAGCCCACAAGGTGCCATCCTCCATGCTTCCCTTGCCATCCACGCCCGGCAAGGAAGAATCTTTAGTCCCTCCAGAAAAGTTCCCTGAACAATTAATGGTGACCAAAACATCCGTGGAAGAGGAGATTCCTAGGACTCCCGGGCGGGACATTTTGGCCAAGTCTTCACACCCCCTCGCCAAGTCGCAGAGCACGGACACTGTTCCAGCCACGCCGGGAAGTGATGCTCCCCTTACAGGAAGCAGCTTGACCCTCAGTTC
The DNA here is from genome assembly GCA_013390105.1 of Tichodroma muraria. Taxonomy (NCBI): domain Eukaryota; kingdom Metazoa; phylum Chordata; class Aves; order Passeriformes; family Sittidae; genus Tichodroma; species Tichodroma muraria. The sequence continues at coordinate 128,138 of WAAG01016060.1, read as the reverse complement.
CCCTCAAGTCCCAGGGAGCCCCTTTTCCTACCCATCCCAATCTCCTGGTATTAACAGTGGCATTCCTCGGACTCCTGGGAGAGATTTCAATTTCACGCCTACTTTCCCAGAGGCTGGTGCTACCATTCCTTGCCTTCTGCCTGGCAAGAAACAGTCAGAGGATGAGCTAGAAGAAAAAACCTTTAAAGAGCCTCTTGGTGCTTCCCTTACAATCAGCATGAACAGTGTTCCTTCCCCTATCCCCTTTGCCAGCCCCCCGCAGGCAGATTTCCACATGGACATGGGTTTGCCACCTGATGAGCCAATACCTGTAGCAGCCCTGCCATGCCTGCATGGAGATGGAAGAATGCCCATCGAGGAATGCAAAGCAGAAGTAAAACCTGTTTTGCTCTCCCCAGAAGTGCCCCCTGGGGCTTCTATTCTTCCTCCCCCACCACCACCTTCTGTTCTTCCCAAACGGAGGCCGGGTCGGCCGAGGCGGTCCCCTCCTTCTGTCCTCTCCCTGGATGTGTACTCGGGCAAAACCATAGAGCCTCCTCCCATGCCAGTGGCCTTGGTGGAAGGTGCTGTGGGCAAAGAACTGTTGAGTGGACATCCTGATGCCTACTACGGACTGAAAGACCCTGAAGCCGTCACCCTGGACTTCAGGAATGACGGTTTCCATGAGAAAATAGCAGCTGAGACAGTTGCAGAGAAACTGCCATTCAAGGAACTGGAGAACCAGTGGAATGAAGACTTCAAGGAAGAAGAAGCTCACGCAAAACCTAAGAGACAGTGGCGAAGGCAGAAGAAGACATCTGAGGAGCTGCCAGTGATCCCTTCCCCCGAGTATTCCCCGCCGCGGCCGCAGTTCAGGCCACGCTCCGAGTTTGAGGAGATGACCATTCTGTATGACATCTGGAACGGAGGCATAGACGAGGAGGATATCAAATTCATGTGTATCACGTACGACCGCTTGTTACAGCAGGACAATGGTATGGACTGGCTCAATGACACCCTGTGGGTTTTCCATCCTTATATCCTTTCTCACTGTGTTGGCAGCACGTGTGAGATGCACGAGAAGTTGGTGGGAGAAGCAGTTGCTTACAGGAATAGTGATTGCTTGGATGAGCTGGGAATTTTAGGCTGTTTTATTCTCTGAAGCTGCAATACAAAAATACTGCAGAAGTGGCTGTTCTTGCTGCACGTTCAGTCTGGAAGTGCAGGGACAGTCTGTAGGCACCTCTTCTGGGGAGGTTTCCTTCCTAGTTTGAGAAGCTTCTGTCTGCATGTAACCAGACTTTTTTTTCAGCTTGCCTGTGGAATTTCTAGTCTGCTCATACAGAGCTTTCACTTGGAGCTAAAACTTGCTGTAAAAATAATCTCACCATCTGTGCCCAAAACAATGAGTTAGTGCTTCTAGCAGCTTTAACTTGCTTTGAGTTTGAAATGCTGATAAGATCAGTGGTTTCTAAGTGGCACATCAGGGCTTTGTGTGTGTGCAGCCATCAGTAGTGATCTCCAGAGCAAAGCCTAAAAGACTGTTCTAAAAGCCTCAGAACTCTCCAGTACTGTTTTCAGGAAGGATGCACAGGTTTATGTGTTGAAGAAGACAAACACACCACCTTGTGTGTTGCTAGAGATTGTGTGAAGTTCAGATATCTTCATCTCTTGCTTCCTGCAAGACAGGAAAGCAAAACCAAAAAAACCCAAACCACCTAAAACAGTCAGTGATAACTAACAAAACCCATAGTGAAAATAAATCTGTTTCCCTCTTGATAAGGATTATATTGTAACAGCAAAATTACGCTCACTTTTTAAGCCACTTCAAAATCACCTTGAGTTCATCGTGTGCCACACTGCATGACAAGTGTGAAAGTACCTGCAGGCTCACCTGCTTTGCACCAAACCCTCAGCACTCCGGTATTGAGGCTGTCACCTCTTGGTTTTTATGATCCCTCTGCTTCAGTTTTTTGGTGTCAAGGATATGTTTTGCCTTGCAGGGAGCATTTTTGGGGCAGTCTCAATTGTCATAGCCTTCGTGGCTGTGTTTTTGGGGTGAGCTGGCAGCGGTACAGCTCCACAGCTCCGCTGTCCTTCCAGGAGCCAAAGCCCTGAAGGTGCCTTCAAACCCGAAGGTTTGTAAGGTGTGTCCAAGGAGCTGATTTCCCAAGGCTGGTGAGAGCAGCATCTCTCCAAGGCCTTTGGGCTGAGCAGCATCTCAGTAGTAATGCTATTTTTTGCAACCCCACAAAACCTTCCTAATTTTCCAGGCTCCTGGTGTTAGCTCCATGCAGCTGTAGCAAGTTTAGTCTGATGTCCACCTCTGGCTGTGTTTCTCCTTAACTTCTTGCCACCTACCAGCTTTTCTACCCCCAAGAAGAAGAAGCGGGATGACGGGATGCGGGAGCACGTGACGGGCTGTGCGCGAAGCGAAGGCTATTACAAAATTGATAAGAAGGACAAACTCAAATACCTCAACAATAGCCGAGCTTTTGCAGAGGAGCCTCCAGCTGACACACAGGTGAGGAATCCACGAGTGCCAGGTGTGAATGGGATTTGGCTGGACACTGTCACACGCAGTAGGTGCTTCCTGCCTTTTGGCAAGGAGGGAGAGGAAGCTGTTGTGTCTCGTTGATTGTCCTGGGGTCGTGTGGGATGTGTTAATGTTTGATGGCAGGTGTTCTGTGGTGATGTGTTGTAGCACGAGGGGCTGCTCACAGGGAGTCTGCAGGGTGCTGGGTCAGCTTTGATCACCCATTTGTCCTCTCAGGGTATGAGCATCCCTGCCCAACCTCACGCTTCCACCCGGGCTGGTTCCGAGAGACGATCAGAGCAACGCAGGCTCCTCTCCTCCTTCACTGGTAGCTGCGACAGTGACCTGCTCAAGTTCAACCAGCTCAAGGTAGATCAACCCCTGCTGCAGATTCTGGACCCAGAGACATCCTTTCCTGTTCTGTGCTGTGGCTAATTTCAGGGTTGGGGTTTTGGGGTGTTTTCTTCACGCAGTTCCGGAAGAAAAAACTAAAATTCTGCAAGAGCCACATTCACGACTGGGGCCTTTTTGCTATGGAGCCCATTGCAGCTGATGAGATGGTGATTGAGTACGTGGGTCAGAACATCAGGCAGGTAAGCTGTGGGTGAAATCTGAGCAAAGACCAGCCCTGGAAGGAGTCCTTGAGTGTGACAGCAAGGGTTGGGGTCCTGGTTGGAGGTGTCAGCTCTGCGGGCTGGGCAGAGGTTGCCATATGGTTTGGAGGTACAAGGGTGGGAATTCTAACAATCCACGGAAACTGAGCACTCAGGAGAATCCTCCTTAAGAAACCCATCCCGAACTTCTGTGTTTCCAGCTAGGTGTGTGCTCTCTTGGGGTGATGGGGATTGTATAAACCCCCGTTGCCTGGCACAAGCAGGGCTCGGGGGAGCCTCGTGTAGGTGGCTGCTCACAGGTCAGCTGTGCAGCGTGGCCTGAGCCTGCCTGGGGTTTCTGCAGGTCATTGCTGACATGCGTGAGAAGCGATACGAGGATGAGGGCATTGGCAGCAGTTACATGTTCAGAGTCGACCACGACACCATCATCGATGCCACCAAATGCGGGAACTTCGCCAGGTTTATCAATCACAGCTGCAATGTGAGTATGGTGTTCTCGCCTGTCGTTGCTCCCTGCACGCTGACAAACCCAGGGAGTCCCTGCCAGCCCTGACTGGGGTGCTCAGAAGTGGCAGGGGGTCGCAGGGTTGTGATTAAATGTTAAAGAGCCACAGCGGATCAGAGCAGGGTCTAAAATAGTGTAAAGAGATTGGAGAGACCTGAGAAATTAAACATGCAGGGGGATTTGAGTGCACTCAAGAGCCCTCCTGACTGTCTTGGGAGACCCTGATGGACACTAAGCAAGCAAATCTAACAACTATTTCCTTAAAACATACCAAATTTCAGCTGTGGGAACAGTGTCTGTGTGGAAAAATATTTCCTGCTGTTTCCCCCTCTGCTCTGTGCTGCAGTCTGCACTCAGACTTGCCTGCCTGGCCAAATTGTTAAGCATTGAGCTTCTCTTAACCTGTGACAAATTTGATGGAGTACCACCCAGGCTCTTTTGCTCCACAAACGACCAGAAAGTGGATATTTTGGAGCAGCACAAGGAAGGCTGCTCTGTTTTCTGGCTTCACGCCTCCCTCCCTAGGCTTGCCCTGAGTCCAGGCTCTGGAGGCATGGCCGGGGTTGTCTCAGGATAGGACTACCCTGTTTTATTTTATCTTGAAATAATTGTGTGGAGGCTGGGAAGCCATGGCCCTCCTACATCATCACCTGTTCTGTCACCCTTGCAGCCAAATTGTTATGCTAAAGTGATCACGGTGGAGTCTCAAAAGAAGATCGTTATCTACTCCAAGCAGCACATCAATGTGAACGAGGAAATTACCTACGACTACAAGTTTCCGATTGAGGATGTAAAAATCCCGTGTCTCTGTGGCTCTGAGAACTGCAGGGGAACCCTGAACTGAACTCAAGGTTTCTCGTCACACTTGCACCTTCGGCCATGTCAAAACTGTGGTAACCAGGTGTGGTTGCACTTTGCCAAAAAATGAGGAAAAAAAAAAAAAAAAAAAAAAAGGAGGAAAAAGAGAAGAAACCCAAGCAAGTTTCGCACTTCTGCCAGGATCATGAGTGAAAGCAAAAAGCGCACACGCTTACGAGGACTGTTCATGTTTCAGGTGCTTTTTCCTTTTCAGATCCAACACGCACACAAAAAGGTGGCTACCTTTTGTGGCATGGTCTATCCAAACACTAGCTTCTCTGTTCAGTCCCTGCAGTAATGCTCCGTAATGGGCTAATGGTACCTTTTTTTTTTTAATTGTTCTTATAAACCTTCATTTTTTCATAAATGCTGCTACCTTTTTCTCATCAGTTTTCGTTGGTTGAAAAAGACATTCAACGTTTAAATGTGAAGCAGAGACTGAAAATGCCATATAGGGTTTGTTGGGAGCTTGATTGGCTGAAATTGCACAGATTTCTCAGAGTAAGCTGTAAATAAATGTAAGGTTGATGTTACAGAGCAAGCCAGAGGCTTGAGGGTGTGTGTGAATGGGTGTGTGCGTGTACTTGGGGGTGTGTGTGTGTGGAGATGTGTCCACAGTGAGACTAGAGCTGAACTGTCCTGCCTTTTCCTTAGGGATGAGCCTGAACAAGGCCCCTCAGCCAGACCCCAGGGCAGAGTCAGGTCAGCCAGACCTCAGCTCCCCTCCTTGGGCTCCCCTCTCATTTTCTATGCCATGCTGGTCCATGGGGGATCAAAACCTCTGCAGCTGCACGTGAGAAATCCTTGGATACTTCAGTCACTAGGAAGAAGTGGAGTCAGCTGTGCAGCTGTAGCATCGTGTGGCCTTTGGGGATGCCCATTCCTTGGAGATGGGCTTGTCTTGCTTGCAGAAGAGGCTGAGATTAAGTGCACAGCTCAGCCCCTGTTTACGCTGTAGAAATCCTGCCCTGCTGGCAAGCAAAGACGACGGCCCACGTTTGTAGCAGGATTTTCTTCCTGTGGATGGGAAACAGGCTGATGTGTGACTTGTATTCATTTTTTCTCACTTTCATCTGCATTTCCCTGCCCTTCCAGTGTTTTACGTGGAGTATTTGCTCTGTCCTTGGATGTGGGAGATGCCTCCTGTGATAGGAGCAAGCTGTGCCCTGCTGCTCTCCTCCCTCTGTTACTCAGTAACTTGGCCTGGGGTGGTCCCATCCCTCCAGAAAATCATAAAAGCATAAAAGTGTCCCCGAGAGCAGTCCTGTCCCCCCCCATCTGTAGCATGGAAATGAATGCTTCTCTAAGTTCGGAAGGCATGTTTTAAAATTATTTCTCAATATATTTTGTCCTTGTAGATGTGCTGAGGTGAAGGTTGCAGTTCTTCAAGAGGTTCCATTTAAAAATGGGACAAAACACCAAAAAAATAGTTCTTTGGATGAGCTCTGGAAATGTTCCGCCACCATTCAGGTATAGACAGGATCGGTTTTTCAATTTGCATTGAATTTCTCCTGCTTTAAAAGTAGAGATTAGTCGTACTAAACCCTTTTTAATTGGCTTATAAGGGGAAGTTGCAATGTCATTATGAAATGGGAAGATTATCTGCATAACTAAACACCACCTCCCCACAGAACAAATTGCACAGCTCTATTCTTGTATTCTTTCCAAACTTCCACGAGCAGAGGTGAGAACCTTGCAAAAGAGATTCCTGGAAGTTTTGCTCCATGGAATTGCCAGGCCTGCACTGCAACATGGAGCTTGTAACGTAGGTTAGACCTCTGCCTCTGGATTTCTTCTCCAGACAAAAGGCCTGAGAGAGCAGGAACACACAGACTGCTACAAGCTGCCTTAATACCACCTGTGTTTCTGTCTGAGGGCGAGCAAATTGTCTCTGAGATTGGACAGTCTGTGGTCCATCTCTGCTTTTGTTTCAGTTCAGTTTTGTTGTTTCTCCTCCTTCTTCATAAATCTCTCCAGCAACTGGGTGTTGGTGACCCAGAATCTAAAATTGTGAGAAGCACAAGTTTCTGTCACTGAATGTTGGTTGGAACTGCAGTGATGGCATTTGGGAGTTGAACCAGCTGCTCAGTTTAGTTGTTATTTTTTTTGAATGAGATTCAATGTTTTGGCACTCCAGTTGGCATCTCCACAGCTTGGCCTTTGACTTTCAAGGCTTTGGAAATGCACAGAAGTTTCCTGTGTGTCAGAACTGAAGCCCCTGTCCTTGGCCTTCTCCCTCTCTGCTCCATCAACCCAGTGCATTAACGGTGGATTTGTGGGGGTGAGGTCACCCCAAATGGCCCAGCCCTGAGAACCTGCTGGCACTTCTGTTTCCCAGCATATCTGTGTGCTCTGGATGGGATCAGCCCCTGCAGTTTGCCTTAATCCTTGGTGAGGAAGGTGAGGAGGGAGGTCACTGTCACCTTCAGGTTCTTCACTGTGTGTGTTTAGGAGCACCAAAGGGATTTGGGTGCCAAAGACCATGAGCACCTAAATCACTTGGGTACTTCTGAAACTGCCTGTAATTCATCCCCTTTTAGGATCCCAGACAAATAATGTGAGTTTTCAGAAGAGCTGAGCTCCCAATAGTTCCCCAGGGAGAAACAGAGCTGTTGAAGCCACAGCACTTCTGAAAAATCATGTTAGTCTGGTCTCAAAGCCAAACCTGAGGCTTCTCTTTTTTTTCCCCATAAATCTTGGCTTGCAGAGTCCTACCTGGGAGATATTTTGTCTTGGATTGGGAAGCTGCCTGACCTCCAAACAAATCATTTTATGGTGAGGACTCCCAAGTCTGATGCAGTGATTTCCATGGGTGCCCTGTCCCTGCCAGCCCGCAGGATCTCGTTGGGCCAGGGGAGCCCTGCAGCCACAGATGTGGTTTGGAGATGCCTCAAATCCTTTGCCTTGTACTTGGAAAGGGATGGGATGAGAGGAGGGCAGGAGCTGTGTGGCTCACATTCAGCACAGGCTCCCTGGCACCCCGTGGAAACAGTGACAGGGATAAAGAGGAACCTCAGCAGCACGTGCTGCTTACAGGGACTGCAGTGCTTCTGTCCACTGGAAAACCCATCCCCAAATCTATTGTCACTTCAATTTTAGCCTAAGACAAAAAAAAAAAAAAGAGAGAGATTTACAGTGCTCTCTGCAAAATTCCATCTCTCTGGGAGGAATGACCCAAGAGAACAGAGCAAAATTATGGAAATACAATTTAAGCCTTTAGTTTGCAGCTGTGGGAGTTCAGGGTGCAGGTGCCTCCGTGCTGGCATCCACAGGATCCGTGTGGTTCACACCTGTCTGCAGTCCCAGGCTGGTCCCAGAGTGGTCTGGGACTCTGGGGGGTCCAGGAGGGGATGGGGCTCATCCTGCAGTTATTTATATTGTGTAGAGCAGCTTATTTCTACAAGGAAAGAAAAAACAACCCATCGTTTTTAAACTCCAACAAATTACACAGTAGTTTCAGTTCTGGTTTTTGTGACCTTTTTCAGGGATCATTTCAGTGCATTTCTGTACAAAATAAAAATTTAAGGATAAAAAGGATTTTGAAGTATAAAAAATGCATCTTCTGTACATAGGCGAACTCAAGAATCTTCTCTTCAAACACTGTTTCTTGTAGAAACATGTTGAAATTTTTTTGCTGATTTCTTTGTACTTCAAGAGCATGTAAATAGTTTATTAAAAGTGACTATTGTAATTTGGAGTTCTTTTTAAACAGATTCCAGCTCTAAATCATGTCAAGATGGGGAGGAAGAAAGACTGAGTATAGCAAAGGAGCTGGTGGCATTTACAGCTTGTGTCAAGCTTTGTATAATGTAAATTCTGTATAAATATGGGGTTTTTTTGTCAAATAAATAGATGAAATTAGAAGCATTAAGAAACTGAAGACAAAAATTGCCAAGTCAAGGCTTCTTTCCCCCCCTCCCTCAGTCTGAAACCTAATGTGCAAAATCTATTTATTTCAAGCGAGGAAATGTGTACAGTCTAATAGACACCCTAAAGTGTATTTAAGCAAATTTGCAACTGGATTTTTTCAGTTTAATATTTGTTTTGTTTTTATGAGTTTCCTCCTTAATTGCCACTGTAGGATTTGTCCAAGTTAAAAGAAACACATCAAGAAGGACACTGAAAAAATGGGGCAGTTTTGAATCAAAGTGGAAGAACACCCAGCTCCCAATTCTTGTAGTTTTCTGGTTTTAATTCCCAGCATGGAAATCAAAGGCCTCCTTTAAAAGTAGGCAGGTCAAATAATTTGCAATAAATTAAAAAAAAAAACTTTTTTTTTTTCCTAAGTTCCTTTAAAACAAAACAACAACTCTGCTTTGAAGATTTAGGATTTCTGCTTTTTCTTTCGTTAAGCAAATTTATAAATTTAGGGATGTTTTGTGCATATAGAATCTGTCACCAGTATGTATCTTGTTTTGAAGAAAGTGTTTTTGTTGTGGATGTGTCATGCTGTATATATTTGTTCATATTTTTGTGAATTGAATACTATGTACCATTGTATTATAGTAACTTTTATAAAGCAAACCATAAATATACTGACTTTTCTTACAGAAAAATTATGTTGTGCTTAATATATTACCAGGGCAGCTTTTTGCTCTTAGACCTGTGCTGGGAGCTGTGAGAGCTCAAGGAGGCAGATGCAGAACAAGAACATTGTGAAGAACTGATTTTCAGCAAAGTTTACTGAAAATATTAATTCTGGTGAGCAGAAAATGAATTTAAGTAGCATTATGTTGTATGAAAGAAACATGTGAATGATTCTAGTCTATAAACCTTAGGAAATGTCTCAGGATTTAGTCTTGACAGCCCTGGAGAGCTGAAGCAGAGCTCTCCTGACAGTGAACCAGGGGTCCCAAACACGTCCAACCTCTGCAGGTGAGGCGTCCCTGCTCCTCCAGCTTCTGCCCTGGATTGCTCTAAGTTCATATCCTTTTTTAATTTATTTATTTTTAACTTTATGGAGGCAAAAGCCCTTAACCACCAGGTGAGGTGTCAGTGATGCGAGGCTGTTGTGGCCAGACGCTCTTTGCTTTCTTTCTTTTTAAATCAGTTTATTTAAATTGCCAGGAACTGGACTTGGGTGATCCTTGTGGGTCCCTTCCAGGATATTCTGGGGCTCAGCCAGGAGGGGCTGGGGTGGGGCTGGGGACAGGACTCGTGCCTCAGGAGCCCATCCTGAGTCCTGAGCTGAGGGCTCGGCTGCTCGGGGCCTGAGAGCTCCCATGCTGGGAAACTGGGAACAGGGGGGCTGTGGAGGGTGGCTGTGCAACAGTGGGGAGACCCCAGGGTGTCCTTCAGCATCCGGGCTGAGGGTTGTGACAGGGAGTGCTGGATCTGCAGCCCCCGGGAACACAGGGACTCCCCAGGCACTCAGGCCGTGTCAGAAAAGGGATTTACTGTGATGGGGAGGAATTCCCCGTGCAAAGGACAGTGACAACAGCAGAGCAACACCCAGAGGGGACTTTGCACACACACAGAGCCAGGATCTGAGCCAAGGAATCGCTGCCAATGACAGCAATTACTGCTCGAAACATGGGAGAAACCCCAACCCATCATTAATGCAGGAATTTACAGGTATTAGAGCAAGACTGTGGTGCCTTAGGAAGGCTGAAATATGTAAATACAATTAATTCTCATTCCAGAGTGTTGGAGCTACCCTAAAACCATGTTTATTCTCAGCAAATTCAAATTCAAGATTGAGTCTAAAAGCAATTAAACCAAAATCTTACAAAAGGAGATGTGCAGAGAGGCAAACGCCTCCGTGCTTTTGCAGCTTCCCGTGTAGCTAAAATTAAAACTTCGGATAGACTAAATTTGAGCACTCCCAGTTGTTTCTTCCATCTTCCTCTGTAGCTGCGTGTCTTTGGCACGTGCCTTAAATCTGCCCTTTGTTAAGAATTCCGTGGTTTGGATCAGATTAAGCTGCTTTTTGAGAGTGTGTTTGCTATTTCCCACGCCCCATCTCCCAGGAAGTCACCGAAGGGCAGTGCCGGGGCTGGGCTAGGAGAGGTGTTGGGTCCTTTTACATTGTCCAACTCGGCAGTGGCTTCCCTGGGTTTGTGGCACTCAAGTCTGGGCTATTTACCAAAACATTGGGTGTTGCCCAGTTCATCTGGGATTCAGCTCCTTAGGGATGAGGGCAGCACTTCTGCCATCCTCTACATCCGCTTGGTCTCCCCGTTGGGCTCCAGCACAGTCAGGTTTCCTCTGGCGTCCTGATCCATTTCTATGGCTTCAAACAGAGACTTGAAGTTCCCGGCACCGAAGCCCTGCGGAGACGGACACGTTACAGACCAGGGGCTTGGTGGCCTGAGGGCTCACGGCCAGGATCAGCGAGAGATCCTCAAACCAACCTGGTGGTTGTGCCTCTGGATCACCTCCAGAAAGACCGTGGGTCTGTCTTGAACTGGTTTGGTGAAGATCTGGAGCAAGTAGCCTTTTTCATCAAAATCCACCAGGATTTTCAGTTCCTGGAGAAAAGAAATGAGGTGACAGCTCGAAGACCCACAGAGAAGCAAGTGGGGCTCTCTGTGTCACTCACATCCCTGCAAAGCACTTTGGGGAGGCCCTGGGCAGGCCTTTTCCCTCTCTGACTCACCGCCAGCTTGTCAATGTTCTCCTTCACTTTGATTTTGGCAGTTTTGAGCCTCTCCCGCAGCACCTGGTAGTAGCTGGAGGGCACATCCATGAACTGCATGCCCCGCTGCTTCAGGTTGGTGATCTGCAAGGCAGGGGAGACCAGCAGGGCTCAGTTTGGGAGGGGTTTGTGCAAGCAGCATTTCCTGGGATGGGCAGTGTCAGGACAGACAGATGCTTTCCCATGGCACTGGCCAACCTCAAGCATGACAACCTGCCTCATCATTTCTTTTTGGCACCAGGAATGGACAGGCCCAAGATGCCCTCCCCAGGCACTGCAGAGAGCTGTGCAAGGATCATTCATCCTGCTCTGCCCTAACTGATACCTCTGGAGGCTCTTTGGGCTGGAGAGGAGCCCAAACATGGGTGCTCAGCAGCAGCTGGGCTCAACCCAAGCCTGCCCTTGCCCCAGTTGAAGGTGGCAGGGGGGCTCAGCCTGGCAGCCTGGGCTGCCTGAGTCCCACCGGGCACCCTGCAAGGACAAAGGTGCCACCAAGGACCCTGCAGACCCCAACTGCTTTAAACTGGAGGTGCAGGCAGGTCCCTTTGCAGTGATTCCCTGGACAGTTAATCCTGGTTGTAAAACAACCATGGCACAAAGCCTATTGGCTCTGTGTCCTTGTACCCTGACAGGGTCATGGTCCACCCTGTGATGAGCACCGTGCCCAGAGCTGGGGCAGGGGGATCCCAGGGCAGGGGCTCCCAGGGCAGGGGCTCTCAGGGCAGGGGGTCCCAGGGCAGGGGGCTCCCAGGGCAGGGGGTCCCAGGGCTGCACTCACCGCTGAGATGATGTCGGGGGTGTTCAGTGCAATGTGCTGGACTCCAGCCCCTCCGTAGTAATCAATATATTCCTACAGGGAAAAGATGTCACTATGGTAGTTAGAGCACAGCTACAGCTGTGAAGGGATGAGTGTGGTCTTAAAAATATGCAGGCAAGATCAGCCCAGGGGCAGCATGGAATGACAAAGGCACTGTTTTTGGGGTGTCTCTGGGATCTGATGGGATGGGGTAAACTGGCTCTGCCCAGCAGCTCCCCTGGGGTTTGTCAGACCCAAGCAGAGCCAGGATTGCTTTCTAGCAGCTACTTCAGCACAGAAGCTCTGCTCTGGTTCCAAATCGCTCACCCTTAGTCCTTTTTCCTTCACCAAGATCCCCCTGGGAGTGGAGGCAGCCAGATGGCTCAACCACCAGCATCCACTCACCTGAATCTGGGATTTCTTCTTGCCAGGTGCTGGCTCATTGATGGGCATTTTAATGGTCTCCTCATAGTTGGTGACCACGATGGAGCGCAGGGCACTGAACTCGGTGTGCAGCTGCTTGTCATCCACTGACCAGAAGCGGTGGAAGAGCAGATTCTTCTGGTACCTGCCCAGGTCACAAGGGGCACAATCAAGCCCTTGCTCCACCCCCATAGTAAAGAAGCTCTGCTCTGGCTTCATCAGCCCTTGAATCACCCCTTCATCACCCCTGTCAGAAGTGGTGAGACCAGCAGAGCTGTGCTGCTGCTCCATCCCACCTCCCACCAGCTCTCCCCACTTTTACCAGTCTGCCACTGGGACCATCTGGAGGTCAGGCTGGTTCCCCACAACGTGATCGACAAAGCTGAGCTTGGTGCTTGGTCTGTGGGGGGAAGCCAAGAAGGGTCTCAGCCAGGCTCAGGGGTACCCCACAGCTCAGAGGTCCCCAGGGCAAGGCAGTGGGGACCTGTCCAGCTCCTCAGTGGGTTATCCCACCAGAACATCATGGCAAAGAGCCAGGCAGGACCCTCTGGAAAGCACTCACAGCTTGGGCAGCAGGGGGTCCTTGAAGAGGGGTGGGTGGTACCCGGGGAGGAACAGGCCCTTGTAGTTGAGCTTTTCTATCAGGGTGTGGGTGGTGTCACCGTACTGCGAGGAGGGAAAGTGGTTGTGTTGTGGCTTTGTTTACGTGGGGACCTCCCAGTTGCAGCCAGCTCCATGGCCCTGCCCTGCCCTGCCACTCACCGTCTGGATCACTGCAAACTTCACCTTCCCAAATTTGTCCTGCTCCACCCACGGCTCCTTCACCACCACAGCACCACGCTCCTTGGCTTTCTGGGCAGAAGTAGAGAGACCCCGTGATGCCACAGCTCCCCCGGGCTGGGGGGAGACATCCCCAGGCCCTCCCTGCCTCCCTCGCCATTTTGGGGGGCTGTGTGGGAGGGGGTGGAGGGGCTGCCCACCTGCACAATGAAGTCACAGTCCTCCACTTCGAAGGCGACGTCCTTCACCCCGTCACCGTGCTTCACCAGGTGCTCCCCCATCTCTGCCCGAGCAGGAACAGCTACAGGCATGAGCAGAACTGCTTTGCTCTGCCAGGGCCACTTCCCACTCCACCCCCCCCAGTGACACCTACCCTCATTCCCTGGGTTCAGAGCGGATGAGAAAACGAACACTATCTGCAGAGGAAGAGGAGGAGAGGTGAGGATGGAGCCGCAGGTGATGGTTTTCACGGCGGGTTTGGCAGCACGCACGTCTGACGCCACCTCACCTTTCCCTGCCCCGGCAGCGGCACCTCTGTCAGGGGCTCCCTTACCTTGTCCTGCTTGATGACATGTGACACCACCTCCCTGCTGCCAGTCTCCAGCCCCCGGTACGCCAGCTCCTCGAACCCCAGCTTGTTGCAGTAGTAGGATGCAGCCTGTGGGCAGGGAAGAGGCCCTCTGGTTGAAGCTGCGGTGCTGGTGGCACACAGGCCAAGGAGAACAGGCCCCATGGCAGGTGCAGGTCACACTTGCCCATGGTGTGTGTGTCTGGGGGTGTGTGAGAGAACAGGCAGCAGCTTCTCTGCCTCTTCCAGCAGCCCAGAGGGAACAAACAGGCAAGAAAGGGCCGGCATTGAGGAAAAAGCCCAAATTCAGTGGGAACTGCTGCCTCCAGAACTTTCTGCAAGGTCTGCCACGGAGCAGAAAACATTTCTGCCTGTCCTCTGCTCTGCAAGGCTGGGTGAAAAGCAGCTCGGGTGTGAAGCAGAGGGGTGTTTAAGTCGCCCAGGGCAAGGGATGGAGGACAGCTGCCATGAGCCTGTGCAGCTCGAAGGCTGCTGGGCACAGCCCAGCCCGGCCACGTGCGCTGGTTCATGTCCCACGTCCCCGCGCACGCCCCCGGCAGCCGCCCCTCGCCTTGCGCAAGGGCCACCAAGGCCACCGGCGCCAGGCCAGGGCCGGGATTCGAGACTCCGGCACGCCCCCGGCCGAGGGGCTGCCGGGATGAACCAACACCCCCCAGGCAGCCAATGCCTGGCGCGCCCGGCCTGGCCTGGCGTGGGAGGTGTCCCCTGGCACGGCTGGGGACACCTGTCTGTCTGTGGGAGGTGTCCCCTGGCACGTGCCTGGCGGCCGCAGCCTCTCACCTGCTTGGCATTGCCGACCCAGAAGGTGATGGAGTGGAAATGGATGAAGCGGCCTCGTTGGGGCTAAAAGGGAGGGAAAACGGGGCTGAAAGCTGCTGCTGCCTTTCCTGCAGCACTGCTTGGCTCCAGAGCAGGGGGAAGCAGCAGCTGTGACCCTGAAAATGCCTCTCCTGCAAATGCATGTGAATTAACTGAGTGGAACAGCCCCCAAATGGTGATTTTCCAAAATGCTGTACAGTCAAGTCCCACAGGATCCTGCACTGCAGGTTGGAAGGTACAAAGCACCGATTCACCTTTGCCCACAGCCATGGTCCCACAAGTGGCTGTCCCAGTGAGCTTCCCACCTGCAAACCTCCCTGTGTTAAAGATTAATTCTTCCCCAAAAGCTCTTATACAACCACCAGCCTCAGGACATCCTTCAGAAGATCCCCCTTCGCTCCATTCCCCACACTGCCCAGCCTGGCACAGGGCACCCAGAACTGGAAACAATTTAAAAGGGAAAAAGGTGGCAAAAATTGCAGCATTTGGAAATAATTGTTACATGGAATGAGGATTCTGCTTAAGGCTTGGTTTGATTGGGAAATACCCATCATCTCCTGTTTGTAACCCTCCTCCCAAACCAGAAATTTCAATGATTAACACTAATTTACAACGAGGATCTTGTGTGGCCCAGCCAGAGCAGTTTTACTTCTGATTTCAAGAGGTAATCAAGTGCTGATATACTCTGCACTAACGTGACCCGTGTTTCACACCAGGCAGAGGGGCAGAGCAGAGACACAACTCTTACCTTTTCTCCTTTGTCTGTGTAGGACGTCTGAAAGAGAACGAGAAAAGAGAGACATTAGCGGGACAGGCAGGTACAGCAGCCCGCAGGGAGCTGAATCCAAAGGTCAGGCTGTGAGGAACAGCTCTGCTGTGCCACTTCCAGCACCGTCACTGGAAAATCCGAATTCAAGCAGAGCTTAAATCTCCCAAGGCGTCCCGTGCCATGGAGCCCCAGATGTCTGAATTAATTCCCATCTGCTGCCCCTCACCATTTTTGTGACCTGGCGATGTGACAGAAGCAAAGAGAGCGCGAGAACGGGAGGGCTTTCAATATAACGGCGGGACGGGGAGGCTCCTCCTCGGCCCCACCTTCTGCCCCCACCAACCCAAGGATGTGTTTGGTTTGGGCAGTTCCCAGCCCAAACCTGTCACTGGGGCCGTGTCACGGGGTCCTTGCAGCCCTGGCGGTGGCACTGCGGGGTGAAACGCGGAGGGTGGTGAGGGTGGGTGTGCAGCACACGAGGCTCTGCGGAGGGTTGGGACCCTGCTGCCCCCGCAGCCAAATCCCTGCCCCGTGTGTGCCGGGGTCACGGGGGGGTGATGCAATTTGGGCAGCACATCCCCCGGCTCGCCCGCTGCCCCTGGGGACATTCACCCCTCCCTGGGGACATGTCATCCTGGCAGCGCTGAGCCAGGACAGCCTGCAGAGCCCAGCTGGCTGTGTGGTGGTGCCTGGGCACGGGACCACGCGGTGCCACCCTCAGCCCCGGTGAGCCCAGTGCCGCAGGGACCCCAAAATGTGGGACATCAGGAGGAAGGGGCAAGAGATGACCCTGCTGGGAAGACACCAGTGCACAAACTCCACCTGACTGGGAGTGGTGGAAGTCAGAGCCACCAGCAAGGCCAGGGAGGATGAGCCCAGGGGGCTTGGGCGGGTGCCAGTGGTACGGAGACAGGAGTGGGGGTCTCGTGGTGGGGGTGTCCCCTGCTGCCACACTCCCTGGGACATGAGTGCCATGCAGCACCCGGCAAGTGTGCTGGGGCACAGACTGGAGAGGCGCCAGCAGCAGGGACAGGGTCATAACATCGTACACCACGGCCGTGTCACTCAGTGATGGTGGCACCGCTGTGCCACCCCATGTCACCACCACAGCAGTGTGGCCCAGTGTGACACCGCTGTGCCACCCCATGCCAGCGCCACGGCAGTGTGTCGCAGCGGCACCGACGCAGCTGTGTCACCCCGTTATTGTCACCCCGTTATTGCCACTCCGATATTGCCACGGCCGTGTCGCCGCTGCGTCACCCCCGCCGCGGTCCCAGTTGGCCCCGCCCTGTCTTGGCCCCGCCCGGCCGCGGCCATGGCGGAGCCCGGCGGGGGCCGCCCCGTCACCATCAGCGACGTCCAGCAGCTGGTGCGGCGCAAGGACGAGATCGAGGCGCAGATCAAGGCCTGCTACGAGCTGCTGGAGGGGGTCAGTGCCCAGGCAGGGCCGGGCCGGGGGCGCCGTGCGGGCCCGCGGGCCCGGCCCCTCCCAACCGCCGCCTCTCCCCTCACAGCAAAAAGGCGTCGGGATGCACGAGCCGCTGGTGGACGCCGAGGGCTTCCCCCGCGCAGACATCGACCTGTACCAAGTGCGCACCGCCCGGCACAACATCATCTGTGAGCGGGGAACGGGGACCGGGCGGGGGGGGCCCTTCCCGGGGCCGCGGGGCCGGGCCGCGCCCCCATCCCGTGGGATGAGCCAGCGAAACCGGGATGTGCTGGGGAAACGCGGCCTCTGCCCCTGAACAGACACCGCGTATCAGCAGCGACACCGCTTAATTCTTTGAAATCCCATCTGGCTCGTTGTCATTCCTCAGAACCGGGGCCCAGGGCTGCGCTGAGCCTGTTTCCCAGTGGTTCTGCTCAGTGCTTGGAGCGGCCACCTGGGCTGAGTCAGTAAAATGCTTTTGTCCACGTGTTGCTGCAGCGGCACTGAAATTTTGCCACTTCTGCGGAGCCATTTGGGATCTGTGAAACACAAAAAAGCTTTTATGTGCTGTTTGTAGAGTAAAATTTGGGTAGGAACCAGCTTGGCATTTATTTCATCCCAGGCTTTCCCAGTGCCCTTACTTTCAGGATTGGTTTTTCTCTTCATACATAACAGCAGGTGACTTAATGGAAAGAAGACTTAAGCTGCTCACTGAGTTCTAAGGGATCATAGGCCTCCCAGCCCTTCTGCCTTTGCATGTTTACCAAAATTCGTAGCGTGGTTTTCTCTGTGTCTGACTTTTACTGATAAACATCTGCCGGGCTGGCACCAGGCCCCAGCAGATAGAGCAGAGGTTCTTGCTGAGATCAGAGACAGCCAGGGCACTGCTCTGTGTGGCTGCAGAGGGGAGCAGGTGCCGAGAGCCCTTTGAGGGAAGCCTCTCCAGCTCCCTGTGTTCTCGTGGTGTCACCCACAGGTTTGCAGAATGATCACAAGGCCCTGATGAAGCAGGTGGAGGAAGCTCTGCACAAGCTGCACGCCCGGGAGAAGGAGAAACACGCCAGGGATGAGGCGGAGGCCTTGGCCGAGGCCATGAGCCAGAACCAGAGGCTGCCCCAGGCCTTTGCCAAAGTGAACGCCGTGACCCCGGGATCTCCTGCCAGTGTCTCAGTACGTCGGGCATAGCTCATGGGGAAGGCTTTGTCTGGAGCCAGACAGCTCATGGCTTCCTCTGCCCCTTGTTAATAAGTGGGAATAAATTGGGGGCTTGATTAGGGTGTCATCCCCTTTTTTTTTTATCACTTTGGGGTGTCATGGGAAGGGGCTGGTCATTGTACAGTGATGAGATGGGTTTTCTCTGGGCTGTATCCTGGCACCACACAGCTCCTCCCACACCTCACTGACCATTCCAGGCTCAGCATTTCTCTTCCCATGAAACAGAACAGAGGAATGAACACTTACTCTCCCTATGGCCATGGAGAGGCTGTAGTGATGTTCACTTGCCTGAGTGCGAGAGGTGTTGTAACACATCTCTCTCTGTGGCTGGGTGAAGGGTGATGCTCCTGTGTTATTACCTGTGATATTACCTGTCTTTGGAGAATGCAGATGCTCATCTCTCTTCTGTCTCTGTCCAGGGACTTCAAGTTGATGATGAGATTGTGGAGTTTGGATCTGTCAATGTAAACAACTTCCAGAACCTGCAGAACATCGCCACGGTGGTTCAGCACAGCGAGGGGGTGAGCTCATTCCTGCTGTGACTGCATTCTCTTGCCTGTCTGTTAGCCACAGCTTTTTCTATGGATCTTGGATCTCTGGAATCATCATTTCCATGTCAGTAACAGCATCAGATTCATTCTGTGCTGTTGTAGCCTTGTTCTCTTACGCCACTGAGCTATTTGCTCATGAATGGAAGAGCTGAGGGGTGCTCTTTGCTGTGAACATCACAGTGTTTGTTCTCCCCGGGGACTCCCTGCAGCAGCATTGCTGTGCCACCCTCATGGACTGGCCAGAGAAGCTGCCACAACCATTAAGTACTTGGTGGTGGAAGTGAGGGATCTCCTGAGGATGACTTCACACAAAACTCTTTTTTCAGTTGTAGCCATACGAGTGGGAATGGGCACTGCTGCAGGACAGTGCCTTGGGCTTAATGTTCTGGTGCTTCAGCAAAAGAAGGAAGAGAGTTGACTTTGTGATGGAAAAGTGAAATATTTTGGTTAATTTTTTAGTTTTTCCTCTCTTTCAGAGACCCCTGAGCGTGACTGTGATCCGTGATGGCAGGAGGGTGCACGTGGGGCTGACTCCAAAGCGCTGGGCCGGGAAGGGCCTTCTGGGGTGAGCTGCTGTTTCACTTGCTGGAAGGGAAGAGACTTTCACCAGCTTGGGGCACATTTCCTGAGCAGGGCCTGTGTCACTGCCCACTGTGACAGACCTCACAGGTGGGCACCAGGGAGCTGGAGGATGCTGGTTCTGCACAGGGATACAGGGAGTCGAGTTCCATCAAATATGAGCACAGGGAGAAAGGTCTCAGTGACTGGTTTGTCTGGTAGAGGAAACCATTGGAGGAGGGTTGTGGTGGGTCTGATTCATCCCATGTCAGGTCTTCTGTGGCTGTTTGAGAAAGGAAATTTAATATTTCCTTCTACCCTCTTCTTTTTCAGCTGCAATATTGTTCCTTTACAAAGATGACCGTGGTTTGGAGAACAATAAAGCTGAAGCTTGTACCTGCTTTCTGGACTCTGATCTGGTTTGAAAACTTCCCTACGTGCTGTTGCTGTGACCTCTGGTGCCTGAAGAGTTCTGGCAGAGCAGGGTCTGCCTGCAGTTCAGGATTGCACTGGTTGTCAGGAGGAACCTGCAGAACTGCAAGATGTGGCTTCTCATCTCTTCCACCTTGTATGAATTTAGAGTAAGGCTCTAGAGAGACCCAAATCTCACTGGATACACGCTCTGAAGAGCTTGAAATGCTCTTGTTTGGTGATAACAGAGCATTCCTTTTTTCTCCCCTTTAAAACTCCTCACTGAATATCATGTAATATATGCTAGAAAGTCCTAGAGCACTTTTTGATGCCTGTCATAGTAGATGACAGGCTAGAGATATGCAAGTTTGGTACTTCATTTTCCCACATTGCCACAACTTTTAAAGTCATTGAACGTACTGAAAGGATTTTTGGAATGCCCAGTTATTTTAACACAGTGAGGTAAGGAATAGGCGTTATAATTCTACTTTTGGAACTTCTAGTAGTTCACGTAGTCATGATAAAAGCACTCCTAATCTGGCTTCCCTCTCTATTTTCTTTTAATTTTTTTAAATTTTGTTAATTTACAGGAGTTTATTTTGGGTTGTTTTCCTGGTTCCAGTCAGGACAGGGTTTACCTTTTTGTGCCTCCCATTCTCCTCTCCATCCTGCTGCAGGAGCAGTGGGTGGAGTGGGTGAGTGTCACGGTCTGGGGTGTTTTCAGTGGGAACAGTAAATTGGGGAATATCATTCCTAAACCATGACAGGTGCATAAACTGTTTGAAGGGATTCCGGGAATGACTGGTTTGTTTGAAGCTTATTTCCAGTTCAACTTCAAAGTAGACTCCCAAAACAATAAAACTGAGTATTGCCTCTCTGTGTTCTCATAGGAGTCATTATTTAGGGCAGCCTCTCCGGGTCAGGGAGATAATGGGAGCTGATAACAAATCTCCTTTCCGCTCCCAGCAGGGTGTGAGGCTCTATCTGAGCAGAAGGAAAAACAAATTAAGTTTAGAAATTGTTATTATTTGAGCTTAACAGCAAGGCTGAGGTCAACAGCTGGGAGTGTTTGGAGCTGATTATCTCAGGGGTGAAATGAGAGCCTGGAGTGAGCCCTGGGAGTGGATTCCTGGTTGCAAGTGCCATCCTTGCAGAGAGCTGGGGACGGTGGGGGACTGGGGCAGGGGTTGTGAGATGATTTTTCTCGCTTTGACTTCGCTTGTCCTGCTCAGGGAAGCCACTGGAGCAGAGCTGCCTACAACTCCTTGTGGGGGGCATCGGGTAAAGATCCCTCATCCTATTCCCCGGGCAGGACGAGGGTTCGGTCCCGAATGTCTCCGGCGATGCCAAGAGGGGCTTTGTCGCAGCCATGAGCGGGATTTAGGGCAGGGTGAAGGGCTGAAAGTTCCC
>WAAG01016060.1:88489-107254 GCA_013390105.1 Tichodroma muraria | reverse complement strand
TGCCTCTTCCTGGCAGCCGGTGGGGATGAGGGGGGTTCCCCCCGCTCTCCCGGCGTTTCCCGGGGCAGCCGGTGGCGCTGCCGGTGCAGCCGTTGCCTGGGAACGGCGGTCGCAGAGGCCGAGAGACGCGGGGATCGCCGTGTCGGTGAGCGGGGGGGTCCTCGGGAGGTTCTCCGGGGGGATCCCTCGGGACAGCAGGAGGCACCGAAGCCTGGAGGGCTCCTGGGAACGGCTCCGCGTGAGAGCGGTGAGACCTGGCTACCGCGGCCGTTCCCGAGCTCCCGTCCCGCCTGGCGGGGCCCGCGGAGGGTTTTTCCCAGGGCCTCTTTCCCCTCCCGTGAAAGTTTTCTGTGCACAACGTTTCAGTGTTGGCTCAAATGCAGACCCGTGAAGCCGGAGAATGAAGCAGCTGCCGCCCAGGAGCAGCTCTGTGCTCACAGGGACTGTGACAAACCCCATCCAAAAGGGAAATTTCCATGCCCGGCGCGGTGTGCGGGCAGACGAGGGAGGGAGCCTGCGCTCAGCTGGAATAACCGCTGTAGCTACACTGGGATTGTTTGTGCTCAGTGTGGGAGGGTTACTGGAGCCGACAAGGAGCTCTGGGACCCCTTCCCAGCTTCACAGGTGCCCTTTCCTCCTGCTGTGCCCAATTCCAGGTTGTTGTGCAGCCAAATCTGGGAGAGTGTGGTGCGGGGAAGTATCTCAGAGCATCTCCACGCCCTGGCGCCCTGGGAGGAGGGTGAAGGTGTGGGTGGATGGTCCATGTGAAGTTACACTGGAGTAACCCACAGAGGGAAGAGCAGCACTGAGCAGTGAGCCAAGGGATATGTCTCAGGACAGGCAGACGGCTCAGGGGACGGATGTGCAGCCTGAGGAGGTGAGGGCAGCGCCGTGCAAAGTCCTGTTTGAGACAAGGTCTGGGGCAGATCCTAGTGGAAACAGAGCCCCTGGGATCCGAGACATGCTGGGGTTCATTCCCGGTAGCCACTGGGCAGTCCCCATCCAGACCAGCCCACGAGACAGTATTCACCAAAACTTCTCTTTCTTTTCAAGGATCCCCTTGCTGCTGCCAGGGAGAAGGAAGGAGCACCTGACAATACAGAAGAGTCACCTTTGTGTCCCCGGTCATCTCCTTTAGGTATGGGGATCTCAGACACCCTGCCCAGCACCTGGGCTGGGAGCCAGGGCACCCTGTGGGAAGGCACTGCTGGGACATCTTGCCCGGAGGGTGCTCGACCCTCTGAACCACTCCCAGCATTGTCTGAGTCCAAGGCAGCCATCTCCAGCCCTCCCTCAGGCTACAGGGAGAAGCACACACAGCATAAAGGCTCTGCCAGCTTGGTGTGGGCGGCCGCACCGGGGATGCTGTTCCGGAAGAACAGGGACAGCAGCCTTCACCCCCTTGTGAGTACCACGGGCACAGTGCCACCGGGACGGTCCACACGGCACCCGGCACTCCTGCCCCGCTCTCTTCCATCACCCACAGACCTCGTGTGCCTTTTTTGTCCCAGCTGCTGAGAGCCGGGAGCTGCCTCTTCCTTGCAGGACCTGTCCTGGGTGTTTGGCTACAACAGCAGCTTGGCCGTGCACAGCCTGATGGATGGGGAGGACCGGGTGCTCCTGTACGTCTCCTCTCACACAGTGGTCATCCACGATATCCTGCGGAACAGGCAGTTCCACCTGCAGGTCTGGCACACAGATGAGCATCTCCCTCCTACTCCTCCTCTTCTCCTGACCCTCCTCCCTCCATCTCTCTTTCTGGTGCCCTGTGCTCAGGGGTCACCTATAACCAAACCCAGGAGCAGCCCATTCAAGAGGTATGAATAAAACAGGCCCAGGTTTGCAGCCTCCAAGGCACTTTGCTGCTTCCCTCCCCCAGGGCCACACGAATGTCATCTCCTGCCTGTGTGTGAGTGAAGACAAACGCTGGGTTGCGACTGCTGACCGAGGGCCAGATCCTCTGATCATCGTGTGGGACTCCTACTCCGGGTAAGTTCGCAGGAACCTCCTCTTTCAGAAACCCTCTGTGTCTGGTAAATCACTCAGGATCGACTCCAGCCTCAGCTGAGAGTAAAATGGGAGAACACAGGGACAGACTAAAGAGCAGCAAAGGAACCAAAACCAAACCAAATCGTCCTTGTATCACCCACACCCACGGGACACTGAGACGGGGTGGAGCTCCCCCAGACTAAGTACAAAACATCTCCATGCTGTAGGATCTTTAAAGAATCCTGGCGAGTTGTTTCCCATTGCTATTTACTTGGGATGAAGGGAGGGATGGGACACCGAACACCTGTGGCAGCGCCAGTGTTTCAAGCCTCCCTCCCTCCATCCCTTCTTCCACATAGACCAGGATGGGTGGGTTGTGCCACAGACTTTGCCAAGTGACTGCCTTGAAGCCCCTGTGCTGCCAGAGCACCCATGGGATCTCTGCTCCGTAGGGTACCCGTGCGCACCATCTTCGAGAGTCACTCAGAGGACGGGGTCTGTGCCATTGCCATTTCCCAGGATGCCAAGTATCTGGTGACCATTGGTGCTGCCACTGTGCAGGTGAAGAGAATATCTCACCTTTCATAGCTTCGCAGAATAGAGACCTGGAAGTTTTTTGCAGTGCAGCACAGGGGAGGTGGGGATTCAGATGGGGAGAGCAGGAGAGATGGGGAGTGGGTTTGCAGAGTGATGCTTTGTTTTTGCTGAGGCATTAGAAGACAGACCTGGTTTTCATTAAAATGAATGCTGCAGAGTTAAGAAAATGTATCTTAATTTGGGATAAAAGCTTCTGACTTCATCACTTTCATGTAAGCATTTTAACATTATTTCCTGAAATTAAGCTTTCTGCTGCCAGGCTGTGCTGGGTTTTATCCTGCTCCAGTCTTTTAGGCCACGCCAGTCCCTGAAGTGGGTGGGGAATGGGATTTACCTGGCTCCCCCAACCTCCCAGAAAGACACAAGTGTTCCTTGGATTTTTGTTCCCTTCTCTTCCAGAAAGTTTGTGTTTGGAGATGGACTTTGCCCACAGAGAAACCCATATGCAGCACAGAGCTGAAGCCCGAGTTTGGGCATCAGGTGAGTGACCATGGCCAAGGGGGGGAAAGGGGATGGACTGGACTGGGCAGCCCCATCCTCACCTGCCCCCCTGTACCCCCATGTCCCCATCCACCACAGGGCTGCTGGTAGGTGTCAGCTGGAGATGGGAGGCAGGATCTCACCCCATCCCTGGGGCACCCTGATGCAGCAGAGCATCCCAAGGGGTCATCCCTGTTCCTCTGATGCCTGACACGGACACGGTGTCCTCTGTTTTCAGTTCAGTGTAGCTGGGGACGTGGTTTTGGATAAAAGCAGTGGTTTTGGATGGAATAACAAGCAGAAAGCATTGCTCAGCTTGGCGCTAATGCAATTCTTTGAATTTCAGGATTATGTCATTTTTAACCCTCAGAATCCCCATGAGTTTCTCAGCAACAGCAAAACCCAGGTGATATTTTACCTGTGGGTAAGTAGGGACATGGGAAGTTGTGTTTCTGGTGCCAGAAAGGAGGTGGCAGTGGGGTTCAGTGGCCGGGTGTCTGTCCACAACTGGGGTCACACTCTGCAGATCTGTCCCTTCCCTACTTCCTGTCCTTGCCATACCCCAGAGTGGTCTGGACAGAGTATCACACTCCCTCCACTCCCACACTGGTCAGGCCCAGCTGTGGCAGGGATGCTCTTCACCTCTCCCACTCCTGCTTTCCCACGGGCCTTGTGCCATGCAGCAGCTCTCGGAAAGAAGCAGGTGGAAGGAGAGGATGTTTTGTGCTCTCCGGAAGACCTTGGAGTCTTTCTGCCCCAGGAGCCCTGCTTTGGTCACCACAGTGTGGGCCCAGTGCCCAGATGGTGGGGAGGGGACATGCTGGCACTGCAGAGCTTGGTTCCAAAATCCCTGTCCTGCATGTTTTCTCTGCTTTCCCTAGGATGATTCTGGTTTGCAGTATGGGACACCATTCCTGAGCAACCAGGTGAGCACAGTGGGGAGGGACCACAGATTGTCACCCTCTTGGCTTTCCTGCTGGCAGCAGCACTCTCCCTCCCCATCCCCTTAAACAAAAACAGTGGCCATGGCCCCAGCCTGTCTCCCTCGGATGGGGACAAGCCAGGTTTGCCCAAGCTGAGCTCAAACAGGGCTCTCTCTCCAAGGTGCCCCACTGCATTTTCTCCTGGGGCTCTCACCTCTTGTCCTGCTATGGGACAGGAAGGGAACATCATGAGGACCAAGCAGAAACTTCTCTGCTTGAGGAGGGCAGAGCCAGTTCTGGGATGAAAACACAGCCTGGCTGCTGTCTCCACAGACCTTCAAGTGCCTGGTGGGACAGTTCAGCCAGTCAGTTTTCCATTTCAACAACACCCAAGCTCTGACGGGCACCTCGGCTGGGAAGCTGGTGGTGTGGGACATGGACAATCCCCGCACTCTCCCCGAGGAATTGCCGGCCAAACCCCACGGAGTAACAGCCACCAAAGTGGTGTCAATGCAGAAGGAGAGTCTTACCGTGCTCCAAGTGTTGGAGAGGTAATGGGGCAGCCCTTTTCAGTAGCTGTAGGTACAGTCCTCAGGTACTTCAGCTGTAGGAGTGGCAGAGATAATGTTACAGTTTTAAGTCACTTGGCAGCATGGTCACTCATGCAGGAAAGTGCTGCTGCTTTATGAGTAATTTTCCAGCAATGGATTTGCCTGGAAATGAAATTGAAAAGTCGTGGTGATGCAATGCCAGCTCTGCTGGGTAGCTCAGTCACTGGCTCAGCCTCCTGGCCGCTACCGGCAGAGGGAGCAGACAGCCACCAAACGCCGCGACAGCCTTGGGACACGGCAGGGTCGCAGCAGAGACGCGGGTTGCTGCACAACCCTGGCTTTCTCCTGCGCATCTGTGCAGGGCTCTGCTTGTGTGCTTGTGTAGAGAAATGGGGAAGAGATTTGCTTCCACCCAAGGATGCCCTCCAAGAAATATTTGGGAGTTGTCAGTCAGTGTGCTGGTTAATAACTTTCCCCTCCCTGCAGCTGTATAGTCACAGGTGATGTGAAGGGGCAGGTTAAATTCTACGATGGGCAGCTGCGGCTCCTCACCATCTACAGCCACGACAAAGTGGGTCCCCTCCGGTCCATCTCCTTCTCTGCAATCCTTCGTGATCCTCTCAGTACCCTCCCAGGCAGCAGCCAGCCCTTTCTCACCAGGTGAGTGTCTCTTTACAAACCCAGGTCTTCCCCTGTGTTTGCCTTGCAGCTGAAAGCTGGGGAGGTGGTCAGTGAGAGCTGCTCCATGAGCTTCTGCTTGGTCTGGGGCACGATTCAGCCCCATGGCCAGGCTCCTGGGCAGGAGAGGGAGGGAGTGTGGGTGGGATCCTGCACATCCCAGGCGCTGAACTCGAGGTGATGCCTTGGCGCAGACACGGTGTTAGTGCAGGCACGGTGATGATCAGCTTCTCTGTCACGTACCCGGCACACCAGGCAGTGCTAATGCCGAGTCTCCAGCTCTCACTGGGCCCCTTAATCCCCCCTTAAACCCCTCCCAGGGATGGCTATATCCAGTTGGATTTTATCATGGGTTGGCAAGCTAATCGGGGCCGTGGAACCGGCACAGGGCTGTACCACACCGACTGGTCACTGGCCCCTCTCTGTCCCTCTGCGAGATGTAGCTGTGCCTGAGGATTTACAGGGAGTCTGCAGGCCAGATGAAGCTGTTGTGTGGTTCCATCCAGCCTGCAAACCACATGTCTGTCACTCCTGTTAAGGCTTTCCTGGCAATGTCTATTCTAAGCCACGCGTGTTTTCCAAAGACCCTTTGGGACAGATTCTTCTCCAGCCTGGAGCAGTGTCCTGGGGGATGGTTTGGGTTCCCTGTTGGTCCCTGTTGTGTCACTCTCTTCCTGGGTTGCTGCTGCAGCTCCTGCCACTTGCAGCTGCTCTGGGCAGCATAAAAGGCAGAAAACCAAAGGGGAAGGCTTGAGCTCATCCCAGAGGCTGGTGGGATTAGGAATGGCTGGAGAGCCCAGCTAAGGCACGCAAAGGGTGCAGAGTCCATCAGTGCCTTGGGCCAGATGTGCATAAACTGGTGTCTGTGATGGAACAGCTGGCAAAGAGGAAGCACAGACATGTACTTCCTCACATGTCTGTCTGTGCAGCTCCTAGATTCAGCCTGGAGAAGGCTCCAAGGAGACCTTATAGCACCTTCCAGTGCCTCAAGGGCTCTGAAACAGCTGGAGAGAGACTTTGGACAAGGGTATGGAGTGACAGGACAAGGGAAGAATGGCTTAAAATTGACAGAGGGCAGGGTTAGATGGGATATAGGAAGAAATTCCTCACTGTGAGGGTGGTGATGTCCTGGAACAGGTTGCCCAGAGAAGCTGTGGATGCCCCATGCCTGGAATTGTTCAAGGCCAGGTTGCATGGGCCTTGGAGTAACCTGGTCTAGTGGAAGGTGTTGAAACAGGATGATCTTTAAGGTCCCTTCCTACTCAAACCACTCTGGGATTTCTGTATGATCCTCTCTTGTCCTTTACTGGGTGCAGACTCTCAATCAGGCAGACTGAAACTGTACATGTTTATGCTGTAATGTGAATAATTATCCAACTGTCTGCTTCACACATTACCAGTCACACAGTGATGGTCAGGGTGGCCAAGTGAGCAGACAGGGACTGAAACTGCCCTCTGACCTTGGCCATGGCAGCATGGTCAACGTGGAGCCATGACAGTGGTGGCGTGGAGACTCGTGAAAAGCCCATTCAGAATATCTCCAATTGCTCATTTGTCCATCTCACACACCAGTGACTTGCAAACGGCAGGAGCTCCCCAGATGTCATTCATCTTCTGACTTGCCCAGCCAAGTAGAAAATGGAACTGGCTCCAGTGTCTTCCCATGGCCATTTCCCAGGTCATGAATACAAAGTGCCACTTGCCTTCCAGGTCAAGGAGTGTTTGCATACTGTGTATCACAAAATATAAGTGATTGTCCAACTAACTTGCCAAAAAGAGACTGATGTGTAATATAGCTTGGAGGGACATGAGCCAGTTGGTCTGATTCATTGAATTCTGTTTCTCTCATGCTAAACAGGAACTTTATCCTTTCAACATCTGATGCAACCATGTTCCATGTTGCAACAGACAGCACAAACTTTGAAAAAATCACGAAAGAGGCGAAGAAAGCTGTGAATGCCATTGCCTGTCACCCACAGGAGCCACTCGTGGCTGTGGGGAGTCACTGTGGGCTGCTGAAGGTGTGGGAATACAAGCAGACCCAATACCTCGTTAGCAGGATATTCACTGAGGCTGGCATCCAGTGCTTATCCTATGATCCTGAAGGTATCCCAATCCTGAGACCTCCCCATATGCCAAGCACTGGCCTTCCTGGGAGGAGTGATGGTGTGTGAGAGGTTTCTGGTCTGCTTTCCAGGTCGTTTTCTGGCTGCTGGTTTTACTGATGGAAGCGTTTACATCCTTGATGCAATTTCCCTTCAGTCCATCTGCGAGGAATTCCAGTTCTCGCAAGGCTCCGTGACTCACATCAGCTTCTCTCACGATTCCAAGTACCTCGCAACCGCTGTAAGCTTGTTTTTTCCGCTCGGTGATTTACATGTGCTGCTCGCGGGGCAGCTTTGGGAGGGACTGGGAATTGCCGGCTATCCTGCGAGGCACAGAGCGAGCAGGGCAGAGCGCCGGCCCTCCCCTGGGGCTTGGTGACTCTGAAATGCAGAGTGAGAAGGGCAGAGGGCTGTTCCTCCCCTGGGGCTTCCTGACTCCGAAATGCTTTTCCTGGCTTGAAGAGTCACTCTGCAAAAACGTCACCAGTCACAGCGGCTCCACAGACCCACTGCTAGTTGTGCCCCGTCCCTAACTTTAGTGACAATCCTTAGCTCCGCATCCATCTGAAGAAGGGGCTGGAGCAGGGATTTCCTCCTGGCTGGTGCTCTGGGAGGGGGCTGCTCCCTCAATCCAATGTCTCGGTGTAGAAGTACTGAGGCAGCGTTGAAGCAGTTTGGCTCAGAGGTTGTAGTAACTGGTGATGATCTGTATAAAGAAAAAGATTCCCCTCGTTGACCTTTGTGTTGTTGTTGCAGGATGAGAATTATTCAGTGACTGTTTACAAGAGAGTCCTGCAGAATGGGAGCAGATGTTGGGAACACCTGGCAGGGCTGGATTCCCACTACAAACCCATCCGGAGCATCCTCTTCGGGGTCCACTCAGACAGCAACGAGCCCAGGCTCCTGAGCCTCGGGGAGGACCGGCAGCTGGTGGGTTGATGCAAAAGTTTCAAGGACAGTGAAGATTTGTGGTTAAAGGGGTGGGGCTGGACAAGGCCATCAAAGGAGACTCCATGTCTGGTTCCATGGCTCCCAACTCTCTTCCCACCAGCTCCATTGCTGGTAGTTGTTTCTCAGCCTGGTCTTGGTGCTGAGGCTCTTCTATTGTGACTTCTCTGGGAGATGCAAATCCAGTGAATTCACAAGGTCAAGGGTGCAGGGCAGACCACAGGGGAGTTGCTGTGTTTCCTTGTCTTCCCTCCAGGTTGAGTACGACCTGAACAGCAGCATCAAGGACCACTTGGTGGTCACACACAGGGACAGGCTGGAGCAGGTTGCAGTGCCCCTGTGCTTGACCTGGTACCCACAGCTCAGCACCGAGTCTTTTTTCCTCACTGCCAACAACTGCTACAAAATGAAGCTCTACAACACAACGACCAAAATGTGCAGGTAGAGGATTGATTCAGGCCTGCCATTGCCTGGGAGCCTCCTCCTGACCCTGTGTTCTCTTTGGTCTAATGACCACCATACTCCCACCCATGAGCATGTGATTTTCAATCTGTGATGCAGATTTTGGGATGGCTCTAGAGCCCTCAGGCTCAGGTCACTCTGTTCTTATGCCCACTCTGCCGTTGACTAATGTGTCATTTAGCAGGGTTGTGGCTGCAGGCGGATCTTGGTCTGCTCAGCACATTGGACCTGAGATGTAGCACTTAGACATCAGATAAAGAGACCGGAGTCCACATGAGCAAAGCATAATCCCTGAGCACTAAATTAATTTCTGAGCCCCAGTGTAGTCCCTTCTAGCCAGGGGCCCTGTCCTATCCTGTCCTCTCAGCCAGTAGCACAAAGCCTCTGCACACCTGCCATATCTACCCAACCTCCCACACAACAGCTGTTCTGAGGGGAAAAATATTTTGGGTAGCCTAGAGTGGATAAATACATTGTTTGCCTTTAGAAAGACCCTTTTGGGACCAACCTATGGCTCCCCCTTGGAGAAGATACAAATCCTCCCGAGAACAAGCTCTGCAGACCCCCAGCAACACTACCTGGTGTACATTACAAAGGACAAGGTACGGAGCCCCACCTGCCCAGCTGTCCCCACTAGCACAGCTGGTGGTCCCTTGGGAATTTCATTGAAGACGAAACCACGTGTAGGCTGGTCCTGCCTGAGAGCTGAGCAAGCTCCTGGGGAAGAGGATGTGTCTCTGCCCCAGTGGGACTCCCAGCCCTCCCAGACTCCCTCTTCCCCTACAGGTGGGCTTGCAGATGCTGCCTGTTGATGGCAACCCCCACAAGTCCTCAGCCTTCATTTGCCACCCGGATGGTGCCTCTGACTTTGCCATCTCCCACGATGGGCGTTACGTCTTTACAGCCGGGGGGAAGGAGTGCACTTTTATGAAATGGAAGGTCAACCTACCGTGAGTTATGGCAGGAAAGGGAAAGCAATCTCGTTACTGCTTTCCACAGCTGCTTGGTTGACCCATTGGGCTCTAAGCAGCTATGTGGGGTGGCAGCTGAAACAGGAGGGACATATTTTTGGGGGTTTTGTTCCCTTCTCTGTGATGTAGGAGGGATTAAGCCAGCAAACCTCACAGGGGTGGCCATAGTGCCTGAACAATATTCCAGTCTGGGAAATGGTACCCAAATGGTAAGAAGTTGGGCAGAGGATTTTGCAATCCTTGTGAGGGCCTGGCCAGTGTGATGGGAGATTGTCAGGGTTAGGCAGGGACCAGAGGAGCAGCACTGGTTGCAGGAGGAGCACACAGCTGCTTGTACAAAAGTGTCTGCTCTCCAAATGGGATAGGAATTTGCTGGGAAATCCCCTGTGTTTGAAGACTGGATTTAGGACAAGCCACCATAATCCTATAAAGCTTTGCTTACATGAATAAATGGCCTGCAGTAAATGGGGTGGTTGAAGAGTCGAGGCTGCTTTAACGAAGGAGGATCTCCAGGCTCTAGCCCAGAACATCAGCGATGAATCCTGCCAGGTTTCTTACGCCATCCTCTGCAGGTTTCCCTCTGCCAGATCCCTTGGGCAGTGGTGCCAGACGTGCTCCCACATGACGGGAGGGTAACACAGCAAAGGCAGGATAGATTTTGGTTTCTTGGCATGTCAAGGACTAAAGCTGCTCAATGCAATACATATTTGGGGCACAGGCTCTTCCCTCATGGCTGCAGGTGCCCAATAGATACATTTGTACGTAGAAATGGAGCAAGGCAGCTGTGAATGGCATGAAAACTGCCAGGCCACCATGGAATCTCACTTCACACTTCAGGGACTGGGAAGGGAACTTAGTCTGTGGCAGAGTTAGGATTGTGTGGCATGGTCTCCCTCAGTCTGTGCTGTTTTGGTGTGGTGTTTTTTTTTCAAATCCTGCACAACACCCTCCTAGCACAGAGCACTGTGTCTCCTAGTTTCTGGGAAGTAACTCCATGGGAGCTGGCTGTTAGCCCTTGCTCCTATGTTTGCCATTTAGTGTGCACCTGGGAAACACCACTGCCCCTCACCTTCTTAGGACCAAGGCTTCGTGGTTAAGACACATGCTGGTCCTGCAAGGAACACATTTTTCAGGTACCATTCACTCTGAGGAAAGCCCAAGGAGTGCCAAGCCAGCTCACCTTCATGTGCCAGAACAAAGGAAACCTGGGTGGGAAAGCAATGGGCTTATTTATTTTCTTTTCCACTTTGTGTGGCTTAAACAGTCGGGGGTCAGGATAAGCGACATTTTAAGGAAGGCAATAGAATATAAATGATCCTTCTTTATAATGGTTGGCCAGGGTCCAGGCAACATTGAATTTCTATGTAATTTGTTTTTGGAGCGAAGTTTTTGATGAGTTAATTATCATTTTATTGCTGCTTCTGGCATCTTGTGAATCTCCACTGTGTTTAATACCCAAATAACTTAATTATGAAAAAGGCATGAAGCTTGCAAAAAAACCCCAGTGGAAGCAGCACTACAGAGGTGTGTGTGAAAGCTGCAGCCTGGCTGCCAGGCGTGGGGTATTATGTGGCAGTGCTATGCCATGATTGCACTTCCAGGCTTGGTTTCTTTTTACATCTGCACAAGCCAAAGGGATTCTTTTGGCTCCAACTGCCTATGAAATTGAAACAAAGAGGTGGCGACTCAGGCGCTTTCAGTTTAATGCAAACTGCACCTGCGCCTCCGTCGCCCGCCACGGCGGAGGAAGTCGGGAAATGGATTGCACTGAGTTACTGGGGAAAAATGTGTTGGACCAAGGAACAGAGAGGTGTGTGGTTTATTGCAAACACCAAGCCCCAGCCTTCTCTGCATGTTCAAAATGCTGATCTAGCTAATTCATCTCCCTCAATGTCTCTATAAGGAAGCAGAAAAGCCAAATGCCAGACACCAAGTTCAAGTCCATGGAAAAGCTCCTGGCTCCTAGCCCTGTACTCATTCCACTAAACAAGAGGACCATTCAGTAATAATTAATTCCCACACTGTGCTATTGTATGTAAAACCTGGGTATGAAATATGCTGTAGAAGTGCAGCTGATGACAAAATAGCACAAGGTTTAAGGCAGTGCTTTTCCTTCCTGAATTCTGAGGCGCAGGGATTTTAATTATTGAAAGTGTCTGTGAACAACGACTAGAAAGGGAACTGTGAAAGCTCTCTTCACATGAATTCTTCCTGTACCTTCTTTCCTCCACTTCTGCCAGTGCCTTGGATGCTGCTGCTTTCCTGGGTGGGGAGGACTTGATCCCGTTCTACAGCCTCCTGGATGGCGGCAGAGAAGGCAAATTCTTCAGGGTAATTATGCTCACTGTGAATGCTGTCCGGCCACATCTGGTTGGAGTTTAATTTATACAGGCCTGACATTTCTTTATGTTTTGTCCAGCTTGCCTTTAACAGCAATCTTATTGATATGGCTGTTAGTAAACCCTAAAAGGAACCTTATCTTCCATGCCTGTTGGTAACCAATTTGCAGTGTTTGTTTGAATCCCTGGCAGGAACTGGAGGACTATTTTTACTACGTACAGCTGTGCAGCCAAGGTATCCAAACACTGGAGAGGAGACAGGTGTCAACACATATTCCCTTGGAGGAAATTCCTTCTGTAATGAGAGCAATAGGATTTTATCCATCAGAGGAAGAGGTTGGTCAGCTGTTTTTTATTCTTGTTATTAAAAGAAGAAAGAGCAAGACTGATTGCACTTCCCAAGTCTTCTAAGGGCCATGATTCATCCATTGCCATGCTGGATGGCTCTGGGGATATGTTTATTTGCTTTCAACATATTTTTATCTGGTCTGCATCAATACAGTAGTAGTCAGAATCTGGCAGAAAATTCCTAAAAAAGTTTCCTTGCTAGCAAGATGGGCAACTGCAGAGGAAGGCTGAGCAAACCTGGAGCCTGACAGCTCAGAGTTGTTCAACAAGGCAACCTCAGGGTCAAAATTTTACAGCAGAGAGAACTGATTTAATAAGGGTGCCGCTTCTTCCCCTTTGTGTGGCTGTTTCTCCAAGGCAGTTTGTACCGTATGCAAACCTCATTTGTAATGTGTAGCCTGGCATGACTGAGTCTGAGGCAAGGAGATTTGAATAACGGCCTCTGAGCACCAGCTCCAGCCGTCACCGCAGGAGAGGCTCTCCCAAGGGAGGAGGTGCATCACTGCACTCCCTCAGCCTTTCCGTGGGGGAGATTGTGTTCATCTCTGCCATGGCACAGGAACCCACAGCCTGCTGAGGCACTGCTGTGAGTCTGTGCCACCCCATCTGCACAGGGATGCTCTGCCAGGAGAACCACCAGATGGGAGGCAGGACCTTTGCCACAGCTGCCACCAAACTGAATCACTTTGGAGCCCCCACAACCAGCAAATGTTTGTCTGAGCTGGGGCTGCTTTGCCCTGGTGTCAAGTTGAGGTGTTATCTCTTCATACTGTGTTAGATCTTTTCCTTGGGTTATTACATTTTTGCCTCTTGGGGACACAGAGAACATACTCCCTTGGGAAATGTCTCTGGAATAATAACTGATAATGCCCCACACTTCCCCAAATTAAAATACAAACAGCATTTCAGGCACGGAAACAGAGGTGCTGAGCTGTTGTGAAACCAGGCAACCTACAATCAGTAATAAATCCAGAGAGAAGGTTCATCTCTCTCTCTCTAGAGTGTTTTAATGAAAGAAAAGCAGGAGGGAGAAAAGACAGCTTGGGCTGACTAGCAAAGCTTTTGGGAATTGGTGTTTTTCTTTTGTAGTTCAGTGGGGTTGATATAAAACCTAATCTCAGATCAGCCAGAGCCGAGTGAAAATGACTGTTCTTGCTTGGTGTGACATTTGCTACAGGAAAAATATAAGGCTGAGATTTCCCTCTTCCCTGGGCTTCATTCAGTGGAAAAACTTGTGACACAAGGACAAAGGCCCAAGGCTGAATGCAAAGTCCTCCCCGGGGAGATCTTGCATCAGCTTCCCTTCTGGGGGAGTAGCAGGCCTGGTACGTGTTGGCACGGGGAATTCTCCCGGCGTCTCTGCTGCCCGTGTATCTCTGAAGGGGCTGCAAGCACAATGAAGGCATGGAGCAGATGGTGCCTTTTGGACACACATCTGCACAGCTGCCAACTGGGCTGACTCACAGCACCAGACTTCAGGAAAACCACTGGTATCCAGCACAGCCAGTGCTTGCCTGTTTGTCCGAGAGGAGAGTGAGGGATCCAGCAGTGCAGGGTGTCAGCCCCATTGAGCACAGTTCGGATTTGGCTTGTGCAGCGCCTGAACCGCCCTAGACACAGAAGAGGGAAGGGCAGGGGAAGATAAGATTTCTTATCCAGTCAGGGTGTGCAGCCTGGGTCTGTCGGGACCCTGGTGTGTGTGCTTCCTGAGCAAGGATGGTGCGTTTACTGGTTTGTGGTTTGCCTGCCCACTGTCCCAGAGTGGAGACACAGCTGTGCCCAAGGTGCTGGTAACAGTTGCAGGGTCACAGAGCGCCCTTCACAAGAGAGGAAATCCAAAATGACTGTGTACTTGTAACCCCCATCTTTACTTGTTACTGTCATGTCAGCAGGTGTGTAACTGTTGGCCATTCCCATCCTCAGCTGCTGAGTGCAGCTTCCTCCTGGGATAAGGTCGTGGCACCAACACATAAACGGTTCAGGGATGTTGGCATTTATGGGATTCGAAACCGGCCCAGTGCTCTTCAAAATAAAACATGTAACAATCTGCCTTGTCTTGATCTTTAGATTGAAGACATGATAAATGAAGTAAAACTCAGCAAGTATGTGGATACTGGAGAAGAACTGACAAAAATCAATTTAGGGGATTTTATCAAACTTTATATAAATCATCGACCTGCACTTGGCTTGTCAATGAAAACCATACAACGAGCCTTTGAGGTTCTTGGGTATGATAACAAGAAGGGAGACAAAGTTATTGACAGAGGAGACTTCCTGTCACTGCTTCAGTGCAGAGGTGAGTTATTTTGTTTCTAATATCAGTTTTATGCTTGCTAGTTCTGCTTGCAATTTCAGAATTTTTTCCCTGCAGCAAGAAATTATTCTGGAATGATAACCTGGTAACCAGGGCAAGCATGAGGAGCCACCTGCCTTAAGATTTTAAATTGAATAATCATATGTCTTGTCCCAGCTGTGCTTCTTTTACTGCTCTGGAAATCTCTGCTGGCCTGAGGTATCTCAGCTGTTAAATGATAAGTATGGATCTTGGCAAAATGTATCCTTCTCCCAGTGTGCCCTAATCTGAATTGCTGTTCTCTCTTGCAGTCACACAAGCTCTG
Source organism: Tichodroma muraria (assembly GCA_013390105.1). NCBI lineage: Eukaryota > Metazoa > Chordata > Aves > Passeriformes > Sittidae > Tichodroma > Tichodroma muraria. The sequence continues at coordinate 92,245 of WAAG01016060.1, read as the reverse complement.
GAGAAGTAGTATCAGACTGATTAAAGGGAGACAAAGGAGGGATGAAATTGGTCCTGGGCTGAATCTGTGTGAAAGACTGAAAAGATGGGATGATTTAGTTGAGCTGAATCAGGGAGAACACCATAAATGTGGGTGTTAATATGCCTGTGGCCAGTGCCATAGAGTGCTAATAACAAACTTCTATTGTCTTACTTCTGGTGTAAAAGTGCAGCTGAGCATTAAAACAGGTAAAGGGAAATGCTGGTTTACTCAGTACATCGTTTGGCCAAACTCCTTGCCACAAAGATCCTTGGAAACCACGGATTCAACCAGTGTGAGAAAGGTTAGCTATTTATACAGATGGTGTGAACATCCATAAATAGGTACATCAGATAGAGCAGTTTCATAACAGATCTATAACCTCATGCTCCAGGGCATGAGCCAACCACTAACTGGGAACAAGTGCTATGTCCATGTTATTTCAAGGTACTAAATCAAGACTTTTCTCCACCTTTCCCTTCCTCTGCATGAAAATGGCTACATGGACTGTGGTCTGTGCCAGGAATTCTCCAGTGGGAATAGAAGCTCAAGCCCCTGCTACTGCAGTGTTGCTTAAATAGCTGTCTGAATCAGAATTTCTCCCTTTGATTGACATTTTTCCCCAAAATGCTATAGGGAAGAGCAATTTTCCTTAGGATAAGCATTTTCCTGCATTGGGATCACGTGTTTCAGTTGGCAGTGTAATATGTCTCTATCTCAGAGAAGCCAGATGCTCTTTTGAACTGTCCTGTTTAGTTTGAGTTGCTTTTGAGTTTTTTGTGCTCTCGACCCCATAACCCACAGGCTGGTGGTGCTCTGTTTTGTACAGGGGAGCAGATGACAGAGGACGAGGTGGCTGAGTGTCTGACCACCCTGCTGGGCAGGAGACCCAGGGAAGGAGGATCTGAACTGGACACCTGTGATCCCACAGGTACAGGATTAGCATTCCACACAGCACAGAAGCAGAATTGTTTCAATTCCCAAATGGAATAATTTAAATTTCAAACCCATTTACCCTGTTAGGCCAACAGCTGTCAAAACTGCTCAGATGGGATTGCAAAAATAGTCACAGAGCTACAGACTGTCCTTCATCCACGCAGCAATTGCATGGGTGTATCTAAAAATAAATGGACAATGAACTATAACTGGGGCCTGACAAGATTACATTGCTGTTTATCTGCTGGCTGGAGCTGAAATTAGAAACACACAGGGAAATCCCAGCGCTGGTTTCACCCAGGCCGCAGTGCTCATTGTAACAGAGCTGTTGGTAACGACCGCATTTGTCTGCAATTTATGTCCCAGTCTACACCAGTCTGGAACAGCAAATTATAGCACTGATTTGAGCCAAGTGGCTGTATTTAATTTCCCATTGTAATTGGAACTGCATTTTGGTACAATTCACGTCCCAGTCCCCACCAGTTTGGAACAGCATCTGTTTAGGGTCACTGGCAATGGGTCCCATGCAGCGAAGATGCTGCTCCCAAAGGGAACTTTGAAATCCCTGGATCCCTTGGGATCCTAAATCACATCAAATCGACCAAGTGTAAAAGCTGTCCCATGACTCCTCTGAGGCAGGGACCTGCTGCAAAGTAAGACACACAGATTTGACAGGTTTAATCCCTGATATAAACACATATAGTATCGAGCCAGTAAACCATCACTTTGTCATGATCCCTTTGTATACCTTTAAAAACATTTCATTCACTTATTGCTGCTTATAAATTTTACTGGAAAGCCATTTTGACATTGTTTCTGTGTGTCTTGTGCTGTTGTTACTGCTCTCCAGGTGCAGCAGCTTTGACTGAGGAAGAAATTCCAGCAGAAATCACAGCAGAGATATTTGTTGCAGACATTCTTGGCTTACCCATTGCTGAACCAGAAAAAAAGAACAGAAAGAAAAAGAAGAATCTTTCATCCACAAAGGCTCAGAATCATAGCTACTACTAGATTTTCTGTTTGTTCCTACTTTCCAGGATCCTCTCCTCGAATATCTGCAAAATCTATGGCTTGTGTTTATTTCAAAGTAAAGGTCACATAGTTGCATTTCAGTCAAACTCTAGAGTAAGTCCCCAGTTTGGCACATGCCACAAACCTGTAATTTCACACCTATATAGGGAAACACTGGAATGGCTGGAAAGAATGAAGCAGGTGGCCACTCCATCCTTGGCTGGAACCTTCCCAGAAGTCATTTCAGGTGGGTTTATGCCAGATGCAGTCTATTTTCATTACATTAAGACAGTATTCATTTGTGAAACCTGACAGCAAAAGAGCAATGTAAGAGTACTGTATTGATTAAATACATTGATAAATGCTTTGACAGGTTAGAATGGATTTGTAATTATAAATCCAATGGGCCTCGGTAAAGAAATAAATGCTGTGGTATACATTAAAACCACGCTTCTCTTCTGGCCTTTAAACTGACTTTTTCTTTCTGAAAGTAGTAATTCCAATTAGCAGTGTAATACCAATGGGACGGCATCACTCTCTGTGTGTATAAACAGCATAATGAGACTGATACAAGTTGCTGTAGAAAGATCAGTGAAGTGCTGTTGAACAGCTTCCTTCTTTACATCATCCTCGGCATCAATTTGAATAATAATGTAGGCCCTTAAGAAGCGTTCCTTTCAGAAGCAATGTTTTTTAAACAGAGATCGCTGTTGTGTACTCAGAGCATCTGTGATTGTACAATTAGCACGAGCAGCAAGGTGTACTAGGGAGAAGTTAATGAAGGAGTCCAGCAGTACCATACCAGAGTTCACAGGTCTGTGACAAATTTCCTGCAGAGCATCACTTCCCATGTATCTCATTTACCCTTTATGCTCATGTATTTCCATGGATCTCTGTTGGAGCTGAGCCTCCACTGCTCAAAAGCAGCCCCGTTCCATGGATATTACTGGAATTATTTAAAGCAGCTGAGAAACTTTATAACCCCTGGGGGGAAAAAAAATAAAAATAATGTGCTAATTACAGATTTATGCTTCCTGTTAAACAGGGGACTTCATTGCTCATCCCCGTGTTCAAGGCCTGTCACAGAAACTGGTGCAAGGGTAGGATGGGTGTCTGTCACTGCCCTGTGCAAAAACAGGTATTATCTCTATGTAAAGTGCTTTGAGGTTTTTAAAAGCCCTGGATTTTAGGACTGGATTTTGTTTTGTGGTAAAAACATAACTGTGCTCTTGATGCTGCTAGACTGCGTTGGTTTATCACAGAATCACGAGAATCAGTTTGGTTGGAAAAGATCTCTGGGATCATCGAGTCCAACCCTTTGACCGGTCACCACCTTGTCAACTAAACCACACCAAGTGCCACATCCAGTCTTTCCCTAAAGGGGAAGTGATTCTACCACCTGCCTGGGCAGCTCTTGATGACCCTTTAGAGTTGAGGCGAGCTGAAATCGGATAAACTTTTTAGTTCTGGGGTAACTTACGGCCTGAGCTGGTGGAAGTGGGGAGGGAACGCTGTCTTGTGCTCGCTCCAGCGAACACTCGAGGAAAACCAGCGACGGGAACTCTGGAAGCCCCGCGCGCGCGGGGCCGGCCGCCGCCTCAGGATTCTCCCCCGCGCGGGCTCCTTCCCGCCCGGCACCTCCTCCGCAGGTCCCCGCCGGGGGAGGCTCGCCCGAGCCGTCCCCGCGGTTCCGCGGCGTCCCCTCAGCCCCGAGAGCCGCAACGGGGGTCCCACCCCGCCTCCCTCCCTCTCGCCCCGGCCGCTCTTCCCGCCACCCGCCGTCCCCTCACG
>WAAG01016060.1:75691-88180 GCA_013390105.1 Tichodroma muraria | reverse complement strand
CGGCCCGCCGCCCCTCGCCGCGGGTCCCGGGCCGGGCGCCTCGGGCATGGGCGGGCGGCGGGGTCGGGCCGGGCGCCTCCCACCGCCGGCCCCTACAAAGGGCCCGAGGAACGGGCCCGGGGTGGCTCCGCCGCCCGGTCTTCTGGGTGGAAACAGTGCTCGGAAAAGAGTTCTGGAAAAAAAGAAAACACGTTAAGAACACCCCTGTGAAGCCCCCGAGAGTTTATTTTTTGTCGTTGCCTGTTTGTGTATTGATTTAATCTCCCAAGTTCCCGGGGTTTGCGCGTAAAAGCGCAGCAAACCCGAGCGCGATCGTCTCCCACCGACGCTCCGGGAGAGAGCGCGAAACTGCCCCTGTAACCTCTCTTAAATCATAAAATTAAGAGTTATACCCCGTGTGAAATAAGTCCCTTTTGTTAGGCCTTCAACGCGTTTTGGCATTTCCCCGCTTTTGTCTTTTTTTCCCTGCTTTTGTTAGAAAAACCCACACGAGGTGTTTTAAACAATACAGTAAAGCGGTCGCCGCCGTGCTCTGCATGGTCGGTCCGGGGATTTGGGATGGCATAAAGAGCAGAGCCGGTGTGACTCAAGAGTGAATCTTTCTTCCAGCAAGTTGTCTGACTGTTCAGCAGTCTCTGTGCATGTATCTTAAAATACTTTCTTTAAACATTTGGAATCCCCGGGGAAATCCCTTGCGTTATTGTTACTGTGCATCACTGAGCTGGTTTGAAGCTTTGAAGTCAAGGGGACACTTCTTTTGTCCTCCTCAGCTAGCGCTTTGTTTTCGTTAAAAAAAGAGCAAAATACGGAATTGAACGTGTTCATTATTAGGGTGATATGGATTGTTAAGTTTTAAATGGCCTTGAGCACACGAATGGGCCCTTTGGCGTGAGCCGGACAAAGAATCGGGACGTGTGTCCAGGAACGCCGGGCACGGGATGGGGATTTCAAAGAATCCAGCCTTTGTGCATCGAGCCGGGGCAGCCCCAGCTCCGCAGCTCGGGTGGTTTCAGGAACTCTCTTCTACTCGGGTGTTGTTTTTAAGTGCAGTTTGCTGACTGCTTTGGGCAGGCTTTGGAGGGTCAGAACAATGTGCAGCGGTGTGACAGGACTTTTGTTCCAGCCGGAGCGTGGTTGGATGTGTGGGACTGGTCTGTCTGTAGGTATTTCATTCATGAGCGTAGCACGCTCCCTTTGAATCCTGGTTTGTGGAATTCAAAGAGGAGTAGAGACAGAAGCTTGGCCATTCAACAAAATACCTAATTTATTTATTTTTTCTTGGCAAGGACTCTCTGCCATCATGCCAGTTGCTATGGCTCTTTCTGTAAGACAGAAATCTTATGGTATAAATAGATTTCTCTACATTTTAACCTTCACGATAGACAACTTGCTGTAGAGGGTTCCTGTACAGTCATGCAGTGTTTCTGTTGATTATTGTCAGAAGTATTGATACAACTTTTTGTGCCTGCACCTCACAAGTATTTACATAAAGCAATTTTCTTATTTTTAAAAGAATCATAGTTTGAAGGTGAATCTCATGGTTACCCCCCCACCTGCAGTCAAATACAGTGGGAAATTAGCTAGAGAGATTCTGTGTTTTGTGGTTTCAGTGTTTTGAGAAGACTTGGCTTGTTAAATTGAACTTTCCACACTAGCAATTCCTGCATCTTCAGAAGAGCCACATCGGCAATTTCCAAGTGTGCAGTTTCATTTGCATAATAGGAGCAATTTGTTGCCATCCACAGCTCTTCTGTGGAAATGCAGCCACTGAAAATTGAAGTACCTTGCATCCAGCATTTCCTAGAATAGAGTTTTGTGAGACTTGTGTGCTCGGAGCAGTGTGTGCCAGGGATGGGCAGGGAGACAGACCGGGCTGTGAACTCATCCGAGCGGACAGTGGCTTTGGCTTTGTCCAAGGCATTATCCACCTGTGCAGGTGTGCAGCACCTTGCTGTGCTTGGTGTTCCTGAATCCCTGTGCTGCCACGTCTGCGAATGTGCCTGCTGGAAGGCAGCTTCCATCAGGGCAGATTTTGTTCCTCAGAATATCAGTGTTCCTGGACAGCCAGCGCTTGGATGCAGGTCCCCTGTCTTCCTGTCTGTTCACAGAGCGCGTGGCGCTTCTGGTTATTGCTGGAACTTAGTAGTAAACAATGAAATTGTTACGTTTTTTATCTTGAGATTACTGTAACCTTATCTCCTTTGTTTAAACCACGCTCATGAATGAGCATCTGTTTTGGAAAACACACAGCAAGTGGCTTACAGAATACATGGTTGCCTTGTGCTTGTGTGGCAGAAATGTTAAATTGCCACAGTAAAGAGGACGGTTCTACCTTTCTTTAACAGTACTTAAAATTCTTCTCTCAGTCGATTTTAAAAATTCCTCTGAGATGATTTTGTCTCAATGAATGGTGCAGGATTGGTTTTTTGTCTTTAAAGGTTGGTGGGTACATGTAGACTTCCAAGTGGGCTCTCAAGAAGAGAGGGGCAAAAACTCCTGTGCCCTAAACCAGCATTAGAAAAATACTGAAGGCACTCTTGGTTTTTGTCAAAGTTTGATTTGTTAAATGAAGGAAAATACAGACATCTACTGAGGGACAAGGAATGAGCAGGAGGAAAGCGTAAGTGGTAGGATGTCTTGGGAGGCACTGAAATAATTTGCATGGGTACATAGCACTGCTGGACTTTAGGACAGCTGTGCAAACATGTGAGGATGGAGGTCTGGAATACCTGGTGGAGATAGGTAACCCTGGCTTTAGAGAATGCACCAGGAATCTGGAAATCCCACTGTATTGCCTTGCCTTTGAAATGTAGTATTTCTCAGGAGTCCTTTGACCTTTTTCTGACCCATCAAAGCCCTGATCTGTGGGTAGTGATAACACCTTAGGAAGAAGAGGTGAACCTGGACAACAGGTGAAAGTACCTGGAGAAAGTTGGGGGGGAAAGTGCCCGTGGGCTGTGTTACCTGATGCCATTGGCTGGGATCATGAGCTGTGGCTATTTAGGATTTCTAGGCGGTGCTGCTGTAGCTTTTCTGTTCACTGTCTCCATTCAGACTTGCTAAAATGCTTTTGTGTGGTATGTAATGCTCTGAGATTGAGCTTCTGCAGGTTTTGCTGCTCATGCCTCCTTCTTCAAATAGGCTATCTCTCTGAAAAGGAATCATGACACAGAACTCCTTAACGTGATGTTTTTGGAAGAACGCTGTTTGCTACTCCCAGACCACCTGCCTGCTTTAGCCTGTCTGTGTTGGGTTTTCTCCTACGACTGTAGTTCAAGTAGTGGTGGCTGAAGTAAAAATACCCAGTGTATGTGCAGGAATGCACTGAAGTTCTGTAGTGGCCCAAACACACTGTTAACATGCTTGAATTATGATACCTTTCTTTTTTCTGGCTTACGATTATTTCTTTCCGAGCCAGGATATGCTCTCTGACTTCAGTGGGAGCTGAAGGTAGAGTTTTGGCATGTGTAAGCCATGGTTCTCTCTGCTGTGAGCAAGATGCTTGTGGCCACGTGGAACCAAGCAGGGCTTGCTTTAAGCCATGTGTACGTTACAGGGGACTCCCCAAACGTGCCGTACTTAGATAAACCCAGAGAGAACGTGTCTGGGACCACATGTTCTTGTCCAGTCTCTATACATGGCATTTTATTGTATTTGCAGCCTGTTCAATAAACACCACGTGTATTTGGGGCTCCTTCACGTTAGTCAGTAGACAAACATCTACTCAGCAGTAGGCGTGCTCAGAAAAGCAAGCCTACGCTTCGAAAAAATCGTTTTCTGTGCATCTGACAGCACTTTTTGTGTATAATAATGGCATATTCTTTCCCATCCCCTTTCTCTTTTGCTTGATCCCACAGGGAGGTCATAATTCTGTGATTTTCACCAAACTCTGTTGCAATGCAAGTGAGTGTGATGTGATAAATTCAGCATTATGACGTCACTTCGTGATCACCAGCAGAAGATGGGGTATGTGGGAGCAAATCCGTGTGTAAATGCAGATCGCTGTGATGAATGGTAGTCATGGGAAAAGGCCAGACAAGTGGGAAAGCCTTTCCTTGAGTGATATATTGGCAGTAAAGGCTTTCTGTGTCTCTGCCATCAAATGTTTCTGGCACTCCCTGCTGCTGCAGAAGCTGCCTTGACACTTTCTGTATAAGTGTAATATACACTGTTGTGTTTGCTCACCCGCATATTACTTTTATACGTGGAATCTGATGTTCATCTGTGGAGCTTTAGTGTTATTAAACAAAGTACAAATATATTTGAGAGTCTTGGGTTATTTAGAATGGGGAATTGAGTCTATAATGATGTAAGTTCTGAGATATTAGTATGCCTCAGGCATAAGCACTGAAGAAGTGTTGATACTAATGGTTACCCTTTGTACCCTTGGCTGTCCTTTAAATGCTGTGCAGATAGTTCAGAATTTAAAAATGCTTTTACACAATTTCAGATAAATGTAAGGATTTGTTTCTGTTGCACTGCTTAGTTTCTGAATTTACTATAACTAAAGTATTGAAGATACTTCTCAGTGTGGAAGATTAAAAGAAAAAATATTATTGTATATATTTCAGTTTTGCCATTTTCTGTTGTTGTTAGTCCTGAGTCATCCATGGAAGAACAGGAGAGCTTTGAAAACAGGCAAAATGGGTTTCTTTGTAAAATCGTGGAGTTCCATCAGCTAGACATGGACAAGTAAAGGTGATAATTGCCACATTTTTAGCCTGATAAAGTGTCAGGTTGATAGTGTTCCATTAGCCATCTTTTCCAATCCAACAGTCAGCACAGAGATCAACCTACAGAGAATAACAGGGGATGGTGCAGTAACAGATATTGCTCAGTCATCACTTACCAAAGGTGGAATTGAGTGATGAGGGTGGAATTCTGGTCAGGATCTTGGGGTGAGTGGGTACAGCAGAGAGGAAAACAGGTGAAGAAACATTTAAGGTTTCACAATAGACTGAGCACAAAGAGTTCATGAGTTCCTCATTCCTGTTCCAGCATTGGGACAGCGAGGATCTTCTGTGATTTGTGCAACATTTCCCAAACTTGCTGCCATGGGCAGCATCAGTAAATTGTCAATTCTCACTGAGTGAAAAGGAAAGCCCTTGATCATCAGGTTGGGATGGTGTCTTTGCACAAAAGATTAAAAAGCGAGTGTTCAGAGTAGAAGTGGGTTTGGGGTTTTTGTTTGCTTGTTTGGATTTTGGGTTTTGTTTTGAAATGGTAAGGCAGTAAGTATTACAGATAATATTCTAAGCTTAATTTGCAATAAATGTCATAAATCTTGAAATTATTTTACCCTGTTGATCTTAAATGTCTGAAAGTCATTGCGTTTCTTTGTTAACAAATTTGTGTTTGTGCTGCCAATGCTTTTATGAAGTTTTAGAGGAGGTTGTCTTCTTTTTTTCTTATTAATACTTTCATGGTCTAAAACTGTCAATACTGTCAATACTTACACATGTAAAATATTTGCATAATAGCACTGTGATGTTGGGTTTTCTTTTTAGCCATAAGTGTTTGCAGGACTGGGATGTTGGTGTACTTCCATCACAAAATATTCTTATTCCCGTTGTTGTCTGAATTACTGTGTATTGAAATCAGGTAAAAAATCCCTAGAGCTGAGGATTATCAAAACTTGAAGTGGTACGTAAGAAGCTCAGAAGAGTTAAAATGTCAGGGCTAACTTTAATACTAGAAGGAAAAAGTTACTAATATAGGTTTCCTCCTGTGTTCTACAGTCTGTCCAGTGAAGATGCTGTGTGAGGCTGCTTTGAGATGCTAACAGGTATCTTGAACTTTTGGTTTTCCAGTGCAGCATCTCTAAGTAATATTTTGCTGTAGGAAAAGACTAAAATCTTGATTTTTTAAAAAAGCATTTATTCACGTCTCCCCACACCCAAAACAAAAACCCAGCTGGTTTTATTTCCATAATTTCAAAGGTTTTCTTAAGTAGAAATAAATCTAGTTTGTCTTGTGTCCTTAAAAAACCCCAAATTATATCATGATCATCTCTTCACAATTAAGTATGCTCTCATTATTGACATGCCCTCATCTCCACTGTCATTTTTATCGCATGTAGAGCTCCAAATTAGAGTGAAATTGGATTTTGACATACTTTAGCCACCTAGTGTACCCAAATGGCTGTGTCTAAACACATTGAGGGAACACTGCTACATGAAGAGCAGTGGGAAAGAAATAAATTTGAAGTAGTTTTGGACTTCAATTAAAATATCATTATGGACAGAGCCAAAATGTATCAAATAGTCATATATAGTTTAGTTTTGCTTTTGTTCTTAATTAAACAAGAAAATGCCTCTTCTAAAGGGAAAATATAAGATTGGCTTTAGTAGCTAAAACAAATAGTCAGGAGGATGTCTGTGACATTTGTACAGTGTGGCTGCTTTTGATTCTGGAGGCCTTTCTAAAAATGGAGCTATCACATATATATAAATATATATATTTGGAGTCACATCCAGCTTCTCCCATCCTGCAAAGAACATTTTTTATTTTTTTTAAATCTATAACTGGATCCCAAGTCTATTATTTAAATGTGTTTATGGGAAAAAAGAAAAAAGGCCTGAGATCTCATGCCAAATTAATTTCAGATGTTCCTGAATATTTAATGGAATCGGTCTTTGTTGTTAACTTTTAATCGATCCATTTGCAGAGCTGCATTGCAAACCCAGGAACCAGCAGTGGTAATCTGTGACCTGAAAACTGATCCCAGAAACGTGATGAAATTTCTCTGGCATTGTGGACCTTCTTTTAATCCCTGATGTGCAGAGCTCAAGGAATGCATCCCTCAGCCGAGCGCTCAGCATCCCGCCCCATCCCAGCACTGGGACCCCCTAAGGCAGAGCGGCCCTGCAGCCACATTTCCTTCTCCATTTGTCAGTGTCACCATTCACGGCTGGCAGGGTCTGCACACAGAACCCGAGGCTGTGCTTTCCCCTCTCTGGTAGCCTCAGCCTTGCCTTTCCCCAGAGCTGGGCTCTCCAGAGTCTGGGTTCTGCGCCACGGCACGTATTGCTCCCCGTGAGGCTGTTGGTCCTAGGGCTGGAATTGCAGAGCTGTCTGTCAGGGGTGTGGAGTGAGCATTAAAATTGCCAGCAGCAAATTTCTGCCCCCCAAATAAACCTCAAATGAATCTAGATTTCTAATCCCATTAAACAGCTTCATGACAATCAAAACACACTGGTCTGTCTAAACCCTCTTCTGCTGTCTAGAAAGTTAAGTGAAAATTATAGGCACTAAATCTGCATTTTCAATTGCTGTTCTTCTTAACTTTATCTTTAATCCAGATCTTATTACTGCTACTGCAGTTACTCACTCAGTCAAGTAACAGCCCTGAGAAATCTGGAGGTTAGCAGTGCTCTAGCAAGCTGTGAAATGCAAAGAACAATTTGCACAATGCAGTGCTAAAGACGATGTAATAGAGATCATCCTACCTAATAGCCTGTTTAAATCCTTGACAACTTACAATAGTAGATCAGTCTCTTCTGAATCTGAAGTTAACTTCTCCTGCATTGTAATTTTGTAGGGAGAAGAAGTGGGTGACAGTTGGCGACACATCTCTAAGGATTTACAAATGGGTACCAGTAACAGAGCCTAAAGTGGATGATGTAAGTATCCTGCAGTATCTTGCTTTTTCCAGATGTAGATGCTCCTGTTTAGGCAAAGTCGAAAGAAATATTCTTTGATTTTCATCGAGCCTTTAAGCTGAGACTGGTGTGGGTCTTGCAAGCTCCAGGGAGATGTTGATCTCTACAGCAAGTGATGTTGATGGGTGAGTGTGTGACAGTCTCCCTGGAGTCAGCTGGGATCAGTTCTCAGATAACTGTTAAACGTGCAGCTGAAACTGCGTTTGAAACCTTGCTCTAACTAACTGGGAGGCAGGGAGGGAAAATTATGGCATGGATTATTTTCCCCCTCTTTCTGCTTGGTGATTTAAAGAAAGTAGTTGGTTTGGAACAGGGCAAAGAGCATATTCTGTGTGTGCATCACTGCTGTTTTGCTCAAATTAGGTGAAAAACACTGACATGAGTGTAGGACTATCCTGTGGGGCTGGGATCACTTGTATTAAGGTGTCCAGCCAAATAATACAGCAACACACGCTTCTGTTGTCATGTGTGTTTTCTCTTGGTAAATGTTCTGTCTGTGCATCCTGTTTATGTTGTGTGCCCTGTTTGTGTGGTGTAAGAATAAGTGTAAAAATCAAAGTTGACACGACTTACAAATTGGTTTCTTTGCTCTCGTCTTAAAAATTGTAATATTATGATAGAGAGAACACTAACCCATGATACCACAGTAAATTAATGCCACAATAGAAAATATACCCTAAGTTTGGTACTCTTTCCTTGGGCTGTCATGTGCTTTTAATTTACCTGAAATGTGAGTGAAGGCCTATTTGGAAGAAAATTTTTATATTAATAGATGTGTAAAATGGTAGTTTTTCAGACAAGGCAGTGTCATAACTTTGTCTTACTCAGACTCCAAGTTTAAGACCCGTTTTTTTAATTAGGATTGCTTTAACCGAGTTTGTTTCTTTCTGTGCTTTGGTTGTCCCACAGATTTCAGGGACTGTCAGAGTTGTGGCAACCTCAGGGGTTCTTCCAGTGCTTGGGCAGCATCTTTCTGAAGTTACCCTTTGGGAATTGGGAAACCTGTCCATTCTTTCTAGTTGTCAAATTGGTCTTGATTTTATTATTTACAGTACATAGTGGGGGAAAATGGTGCTATCCATGTGAGAGGGAGTACAGGGTTTAGGATATTTAAGCTCAGGGCTTCTGGCAGTTGTTTTCCTGCTGTTCAGCTGTGCCTGCAGGATGAGTGCTGTGGGACTTGGAAACAGAATTTCTAAGTGAGCTTCTGGAGGAATTTTCAAGGTCACTGCTACTCAAAGTCAGGTTCTCTCTTACGAAGAATGGGTTTATATAATGGTTTCTATGTGCAGAGTTTAATTGTATTTTCTAAGCCATCATCTCTAGGCTGAAGCTCCAGATTTGCTGAAATTGGGACACTTGTTTAAGACCAGTTATGCTGGTGTCCTACAGTCATGTTCTTTTTATTTCAAGTAGAGGCTGTTGTGCAGCTGCAGTTGTTGCAGACTTGATGTTGGCAAGTTGTCCTGTTATTCTGGAAGTTCTCACAAATAACACAAACATGTATATTTTAATAATAAATACCAGGTAGGGATAATTTTGTCTATTAAATTTTATTGTGGACATCTTTTTATATCCAATTTCATCTACTCTGAAGGACCAGACAGTATATTTGCTTTTCACTAAAATAGGAGAATGGTACCTTTTGTATTTCAAATGGAAGTTGTCTTAGATTTTGGTGAACAGAAATTAAATTACTCTCCCTCTCACATGTTGCTCCTTAGACACTGTGACATTTCTCTGCACTACAGTTAGCTTGGCTCTTCGTCCTCCTGGTTGTGGAGAGCTGTTCTAGAACCTCACTTTGATGGTTAAACCTCTTTAAAAAACACCTGTCAGCTTAAATTGCTCACAGTCACTTTCAGTATTTCTTTTGTGGCAAAAGTGTTCTTTTTACCTTTAAAAAACAACCAAACCTGGGAGAGATCATGACCCCTCTGACCTTTCATTTTGCAAAGGTAAAGAAGTCCATGTGCTCTCACCTCTGTTTCATGCATCAGCGAGTAAAATCTGACTTCTCTAAGTAAAAATACAGTTTAGAAATAAGCTTAATAATAATCTGTTTAAAACAGAGAGAAAAGTCCCTCCAGATATCACTTGTTGAATTTCTTCTGCCGTCTTAGACAATATTTGGTTGTGGTTCAGTTCCTTTCCTCGTGGGAGGATGGTCTCTGTCCGAAAGGGTGGGCTGAGAGCATTCTTCCTGGAGTCAGGCTTTTAATTGTCTCCTCAGCAGGCAGGATCTCCAAAAGCAGTGCAGCTGGCTCTTTTTCCTGTGAGACTGATTACGTCACCTCCTAATTGCAAATGCTGCATCCCTTAGCAGGCACAGATTCCCCACGTGATGGATGCCACGGTCCCTTCCTTTGTTTTCATCCTTGTGGGCTGGGAGCAGGTTGGGACCTACAGCTCATGCGGGGCTGTCGTGCTTGTGCTCTTTGGTTGAGGTCAATCTGATTTTTCTTAATCCATCTTTCAGTTTTAATGAAGAAACAGCATTAGTTGTAGAGAAGGAGGAGGTTTCACTTGATATTGTGAGCTAGTCTTACGGAAGTGCTGAGTGGGGAGGGTTTTACGCAGCAACGTGGATTTCTCTGCGTGGCCATAGTCTCATTTTTGTGTGGTGCCTTTTGTTTTTCAGAAAAATAAGAATAAGAAAAAGGGCAAAGATGAAAAATGTGGCTCTGAAGTGACCACTCCAGAGAACAGCTCTTCCCCAGGGATGATGGACATGCATGGTGAGTGGGAGAGGGTCAGACCTGGTTCCCCTCTTACACTGCTGTGAGAGTGTAAACCAACAACCACAGATTCTCCACTGCTCCGATGTATGGACGTGAATCAAAATGAAAAACAACATCAGATACTCACTTGGTACCTTGGACTTCTCTTCTGTGGATGTACTAACAGTTGTTTAAATGCCATTTATATTTGGGCTATGAATGTAAGGGAAAAAATTGTTAGTGGAGCTAAATATGAAAATAAAATTAGAAATATCTATCATTCAAAACACTGCACTCAGGTGGAGTAATAACAGAGTTTGCTGCTTGAAGAACCAAAAATCTCCCAAAGCCTCAGTGGGCCCTAAGATAATTTAGGCAGGTTTTGTTCTTTCTAACTCTCTTACTGATTAAGTTCAAGAGAATTCTGCAAGAGCCAAGAAAGTGAGCTCTGTTTTATGGTGCCTTTCTTCTGCTGCAGTTTGATGAAGTTAGCTGGTCAGGAAAACATTTTTTATTTGCCAGTCAGGCACTATGAGGTCAATTTTATTTCACTTTAATTTTTTTTTAAATGTGGCTTTTGAGTGTTAGCCTAGTGCTTATTACAGAGCAGCTTGCACAGGTCAGCTGTGCTTCAGGTTTTTACCTTCTGGGTGTTTGGATAACAATTATGGCTGAGAACGCAGCACTGTTCAAGCTGATAAGAGAGGATCGCTTCTTAGTGGGTTGTAAATTTTTAATTCCAGTTTTATTTGCATTTGTGTTGCCTCATGGTTGCTTTTTGCAGTGCTGACAGCAAGTGTGGTCTTGTAGTTAAAAGAATGAGCAGGGTTTTGCAGATCTGGATTCATTTTTCCATCCATTTCAAACTTTTTAACTTTTGCCTTGGTCACATCGTTTCAATTTTTTTAAGTCTTGATTCTCCCGTCCATGAGGTGAATGTATCACTTATCACCTCTGTTTTTAACTGTACAATTTCACAATGTAGAATTTTGTGATAATCTGAATTGACTTCAGGCTGCTCTGGAGAGAGGTGGTCCCAGCAGCAGCTCTGTGTTCCTGAAGTCCCTTGGGTGTAATGGTTGTACAGATGCAGAGGGAGGTGGATTGACTTGTAATCTAGTAATTTAATTAATAATATTTTGCAGGGTTAGTTCTTTAGGGAGCAGGAACTTCCCTCTTGTTTACCCATGGATAATCTGTATTAAAGGAAGTTGCACCCCAGTGCTACCCATAAAATAATAGCTGAGTTACTTAAACCACTATCACAGGCAGAATATTTCCTGTTAACTAAAGATCTGTGCTGCAGAAGATTGCTGTGATCCAAGCCTTTGAGGGCTAGAGAATATTCTGGACAATTATTACTTAGAAACTCTTAATATTGGCACTGGATATTACATTTCACCTTGAAGGGGTTTTGGGTTGGGTTTTTTTGACCTCCAGGACTCAATTCAAAAATATCTGCTTATCTGAACATTGGAGTGATGGGTATTTGTAAATCTGCAGCATGAACTTACTTAGCCCTGTGTTATATGACACTGCCACTTCGGATGATCTGGTTTACTCATACTACAAAATTCTGGGTTCTTTTGGATCAGATCTGAGTAAAACACTCTTTGTTTTAATGTATAAAATTAGTTGGAATTAGATTTTTAGTAACTGCTTGAAAAGTCCTTAGGCTGGTGTGGAAAAAAGTTGGATGTGTAGTGTAAGTCTAAATTATTGGACTCGATCCCTAATGAGCTAAATTATATCATGTGTTATCAGGGAATAATATGGAAGAATTAAGGTGTGCTTTGTATCTTGTCAAATCAAACTTCGTTGGTTTTCACTCTTCTGTTCACAGATGACAATAGCAACCAGAGTTCAATAGCTGATGCTTCTCCAATAAAACAGGAAAACAGCAGTAATTCCAGTCCAGCACCAGATCAGAACTTGGCAACACAAGCAGACGGCACTGAAGTCAAGTCTGACGAAACTCAGGCAGAGGCAAAGGAGCAGCCTGGTTCAGAAGGTGAGCTGGGAGGGCCATTTGAAAGCCAAACAAAAAAGGTTATCCTTTAGTGTGTTATTTATTTGCTTACCCACTTTAAGAACTGGAAAAGAACAAT
>WAAG01016060.1:65019-75649 GCA_013390105.1 Tichodroma muraria | reverse complement strand
TTGAAAGAGATGGTTTCTGAATTCTCGGCATTTATGTGAAAATGGGCCACAATTTCTCTGACCTACTGGTGATCTTTCTTACAACTGGAAAGGTCACACTGACATTCAGGGGTCTTTTCGGAGAGCAACAAACAACATACTGGTTTATTGTTCTCAAATCTCAGTCTTGAAAGAAGAAATAATTTAAAATCATCTTTGAAATGGCTGCTACCATGTAATCACACAAATCCTGGAAGATAATAGTTTGTGTCGATCTCTGGAAGTTTATGCTCTAGTGTGACAGTAAAATAGAGGTGAGATACTTTGAAATTACTTTTTTAATTGTGTAAACTATAATGCAAGCTTTCTTTTCTCTTAACCCTGCTAGCTCCTTATTCAAAAGTTAGCTCTGAGTTCTGTCCTAATTTTCTAAAAGCATTATAAGATTCTGTTGCAGTTGTGGACAGATTAAAAATATATGTGGGTTAAGGGATTGTTCTGAACCTCACTCTTTAAATTATATTTTGGGTAATTGAAACATGCTCTGTATTTATATTCTTGGAAAGATAACTTTCTTTGTCCTATTGTAACAGACAAAAGATGTCCTTAACACCATTCTAACGATTTAGTTGTGGAATTCTTCCCATACCAAAGCAATTAAATTACGCCCTCCTGATTTAGTTCTTCACTCAGTAGATCCACTGACCAATTTAAATTTAGAACTTTTATCTTGGTAATGCCAGAGTGGTTAAATAAAGTGTTGTCATTGTTAACTGGGGTTAAAATTTGACAACAGAACCATCACCAAATTGGAATAAATCAGAGCACCATTTCCTTCAAAGAATATCTCCACTTGCCTATTTGGCCACAGTAAACAGTAAGGATTTACTCCTCAGTCTAATATTGTCTGAACCTGCTTGTGTGAAGCTATAGCAGTCATGTTCCCCTGGTTAAATTTAGGTTCAGGGAAAATCATACCAAGTCCTCTGGATTAGTTCCAGAGCCAGTTACTGTAAAATGAAAGGGAGACATAATGGCAAAAAATACCTTTTATTAATGCGGTGTTTTTTTCAGCTGGTTAAATGCCATGTTAAACAATTTATTAAACATTTATCTACCTTGTGTGATCAGTCAGAGCCCTGCAACTGGGACATGATTCAGCTGGACAGGGTTAATGACCTTGCATGTCTATCTCATGTTACTCCCCTGAAATCGGGGAGGTTCCTGTAAGCCACTTTGTGTGGTCAGAAATGCTTAATGAGGAATTCTTAAATAAAACAGGTGTATTCAAAGCATTCTGCTGTGTGAACAAGTCCTGCAGGTATTGGCATAGCTTGAGGCTTGGTGGTTGAAGGTATGGATCCCCTTGTCCAAAGGTCAGCAGCAGGCTGAGTGTTTCATCAGGAGCAGCTGGAAGAGAACAGTGGTGATGAGCTGGGGCTGGCATTGTCACAGGGAGATGGGGACATGGCCGAGTGCTCCTCAGCTCAGTGGGGGCTGAGAGATACACAGCAAGAATCAAAACCCAGATTTCTTTGGACCCTTGGGACTGGTTTCTTTATCAGGATGAAGATGCTTTTCTGGTGAGACATGGACAGGAAGAGGATTCTGCCTGAGTTCGCTGAATGTGATCTTTGAGATGCTCGTGATGGGCGTCACTTTGTCTTGAATTCAGAAATGCTTGTGATGCTTTTTATATAGTACACCACAAAAATATCCATTACTCACTGGTTATGGCATCTGCATTAACCAAAGCTGTCCAACAATTTTGTTCGATCTTGCATTTTAATTCATATGGAATAAATTCATCTAATCTTTGGGTCAGGGATCTAGGAATACATTTTGCATGCCCCTGATCCCTGTTTAAGTAAATGGGTGCTTTAACCTTGAGTTTTGTTTTGAGAAAGTTTTAAAAAGACAACCAACCAACAAAAAAACCCTCAAAACCCAGTGAAAGCTGGAAGCAAGTAATAGCTATAATAGGTTGGAGGATTTCTTCACACCTGTCCACCAGAATTAAAAATTTAGGGGTGGAGCTAGTTAGCTGAATTTCTAAATTCTATCTCAAATAGAGTATCAAGCAAAAAAACATGGATTTTAAATATATGGCTGAATTTTGATTCAGGTAACTACTTAGGTTTTGATCCAGGTAACTTGAGTCTCTACTTAGCCACAGGTTTTTAGATTCATCAGTTGTAACAATTCAGCCTTTTGCTTCTGGTTTGAAGGAATTCCCTTGCAGTCCAGACTCCTTTGCTGAGGACTCGTTTGAGTCGTGTTTGAGACAAACATCCTGTTTGAGGCTGTGCAGGAGCTTGGCTCCCTCTAGGGTCTGATCCCAGGGTCTGTGCTCCAGCAGCAGGAAGGAAAAGCTCAGGCAGCAGCTAGGTTGTGATCCTGGAGTTTGAGCTGAATTTATCATATTCATACGCTTGTTAGGTGTGTTTTCATTAATGGTTACAGTGTGGGTGAAGTGGTTGAGCTGGGGATGTTTCTGATGGGAAGACATCCTGGAAAGCTCCTGCTGAAAGCTTTCATTTGTTTGTTTAAAATTATTTCTTGCCATTTCAGATACCTCTGATGAACAGAATTCACAGTCTTCAATGGAAAATTCCATGAATAGTTCAGAGAAAGCAGAAATTCAGTCCTCTGGAGAAAATGATTTAATTACAGAGGCATCTAAAAACTCTCAGGTAACTTGAAGTGCAACAGTCCGATTGCATGGATTTTGGAAAAGTTTATTTTTACTTAAAAGCAAATATAAGGAGGACAGTTGTGTATTTCCATTAATTTCCAAAGTGAGGCCAGTAAAGCAGCTGTCGAGTATTAAATGTGCCTGTGCCTGGTTTTGTGGTCCAGGTGACTGGCTGCTTGAATCTCACAGAATTGGAACAGTAAAACCAGATTGGTCTGATGGATTTCTTGGTTTCTTAAACCAGACCATGTTTTTAAATGAATATTAACATTTTACATTAATAAATTCCTTGGAACAAACCTACTGGACCCTTTCAGGACCATTCAGAAGTAAAACACCTTCTATAAAGGTAAATACTTATGGCAGTTAGGAGAGTTAATTTGTGGATGCTTGGGTGTTTAGTCACTGAAACACTGAAAAATTCTGGGTGGTGGGAGGAAGAAATTACCCTTGCAGTTGTGCCCTTCTCAGGGCAGGACAAGTCCAGATCCTCAGGCAGAGCCCTGCTCCTCCTGGTTTTCCTGTGGGTCCTCAGTTTCAGTGCACCCCCCATCGAGGCTGTTCCTTGGAATATTCACTGTGGGTTTTAGCCTGGAACTAGAATTTTCCCTTTGTAGATGACAACAAGTTCAAAGATGTTGAGGTAAGATGTAAGTAGAGGAGTGACTTAAGGCAGCACTGGGACATGTTGTGGCATCCAGGGATGCTTTGTGTGGGGCACGTCTCACGCCGGGGAATTTGTTGGTGCTGTTTGTTTGATGTTTATGGTGCCTGAACTTCAGTGCAATGATAACGTGGCTGTTTTTCTTTTCCCCCTCATTAAGGACTCTGAAGGAGTGCCACCTTCTAAAAAGATGAAAGTAGAGGCTTCCCAACAAAATGTTGAAGAGATTTAGACTATAGATTTTTCTGGTCAGTTCTTATGTAAGGTACATCAGTGGGCTTAATTATAGAACAACCTTACTTAAGCATCTTCTCTTGGATGAGGACAGAACTCCTAACTTTTCAAGTTACCAAGCAAAAATCCAAGAAAGCCTAACAAAGGTTTAACTTCTCAGACACTGAAAACTTTTTCCTGTGAAACAAACATTGAGAACTTTTAAGTTACTGTCTCTGAAATGGTTGGAGTAAACAACTCAGGAGGGGTCTACGCACTGTTTCTAAAGTCAAAATTACAATTATGTTGCTGCTGTATTTTTTTTTTTTTCATTTCTCTATTTAACATTGTAAGATATTTAAGGATGGTACAGGTCAGGTATTAGCTTTCATGTGAAGTTCATTGTTCTGGCGTGATGTCTGCTTTTGTTTTGTGCCTTGTGTTCTGAAAACAGTGCTAACTTTTAAAAGTTGTTTTGCAACTGTCTCCTTTGCAAAGTGGCCTATGTTTGCATAATGCCATGTAGTAAGGCTTTTTTTTTTCTTTTTCTTTTTTTTGTTTGGGGTTTTTGTTTCGTTTTTAAGTTTTAAATCCCTGGTGCTTAAATTTTTAAACAACTACAAATCAGGAAGCCATTTTCACTCTTGGAGTCCAAGGAGAAAAAGGAGCTTGATATTTTATTTTAGCAGCTATAGTGGAGATCTTTTATTGAATGCATGGCATTCGCAACTGTAAATTTGGTCTTCTAAATACTTAACTTCATCAGAAGTTAACATGATCTGTTTACCATTTATAGTCCAGATCTGAATAGATATTATAACACAGGCTCTTAAAATACTTACGTATTAGGTCCAGATCTCTGTACTGGGTACAACTTGCTTTACAGAAAAGTTCCACTATGTACATAAATAGGATCAAAGGGATTGATGCACAGTGAGTTTATTTTCAATTGGTCTTTTTTGATATCATGTTTTGACTGAACTGGATTTCATTGTACTGTTTCATTATGAGATGTTTACTTCTATGTTCCAGGAAAATACTGTACTGGGGGGAGGTTTCCCTAATTCTCTTTCAGCAAGTCTTGTAAATAAGCCTTGTTGTTTCCATAGTCCAGTTCCTAACTCCAGTTAGGAATGTTCCTTCTCTTCCAATTAACGTTGAAGTGTGCTTATGCTAACTAAACTAA
Source organism: Tichodroma muraria (assembly GCA_013390105.1). Lineage (NCBI taxonomy): Eukaryota > Metazoa > Chordata > Aves > Passeriformes > Sittidae > Tichodroma > Tichodroma muraria. Next base: position 70,912 of record WAAG01016060.1, on the reverse strand, counting down.
TGGAAAGGCACAAGGTAGGTGCAGCTCCCCTCAAATTCCTGGCAAGCAGAAGTGTGGAACCATCTGCATCAGGTCACGAGGGTCTGGTCTTCCAGTGGGCTTTGTACTTCCAGGGAATAAACACCCGGTGTCGGTGGAACCGCTGATCTCCCACTTCCATGCACACACGTCCATCCATGTGTCCATCCGTGCTGCTGGATCGGGCCCTTGCTCTGTCTTCTCCTGGTGTGGGAGATGGAACTTGGCATTTAAAATACGATCTCACAGCTCTGGGAATGGTTGCGTGTAGTTTGTAAGCTGAAAAACTGTAAATACTTTTTTAGACGAGAAAAAGTTGCTTCCAGTTGATAACGTTTTTTCATAAATTAGGTCTTCGTGAAGCTTATTTAGGTCTGAATTCTCCAATAGTGAAAATGGCTTGCACTTAGACTACTGCATTACGTTTGCAATTACCACTTTATTAGGAAAAATAATGAGGAACTGGGGGGAGGGAAAAGGGGAGGGAGGAGTGGGGAGCCAATACTGACCTTCCGTAAGATGTTTGTAGGATTGAACCCCAAATAACCTATGACACTCAACTTTTCCTTTATGTTGAAATAAAACATTTTGGATTTTAACTGAATAAAATTTGATTGCAAATCATTCATGAAAACAGCGTGCTCCCTAATAAGATTTTGGGATTTCTGGTCTGATCATGAAGTCCATTAACATTCTGAAAATAAGGAAATGAGGAGCCAAAAACTGAATTTGCACAATATATGCAATGAGACGGTAGAATTCTCTCTTGAATTGTGTGTATGCCTAAAATGTGGATAACTGGTCCATGACAATTGATTTGTATGTATATTACATTCAGATTTAAGTGATATTTTGTGAGAAGTTCTATTGATATATTAAATGGGCAAATCTAGAAAGATTCAAACTTTTAAATATTTTTGATTTACTAACTTTTCGTTATTCTTAATGCTAAAACAAACAAATTGATGCCACCTTTGACAAGTAGTCGTGTTTACTAATCCCTCTCTTCAGGTGCATCGCAGCAAGTTTTTAATTTTCATTTTGTAGACGTTTCCAAGGGAGTAAATAGACTTTTCATTTAGGAACTAATTCCTGTACTTTAGGAAGAAATAAAATATATAAATAGCACTAAAAATACCTCAAATTTTTCATTAGATAGAAGCATTTATTGGCATTATTGACATCAACAGGTTTAATTATAAACTTCCTTTTCTCTCCTGTGGCTTCTGCTCAGAACTGTTCATTGTTCTGTGGCTAATGAGACAAGGCATCATAACCATCTTCCTTGAGGCTTTATTTCTGAGGTAGAAATCCTTTATTTACAGATTCTACAGAATGCATTCAGATCTTTTATTTTAACCAGAGATTCTAGTGACAACAGACAACTGAACAAGCAGATAGATTTGGGTTCCTTAGACCTGTTATTGTCAGTCTCTGAGGGAAGAGACTTTGACATTATCTGGTATGAAGAAATCCAAAATAGTGTCTAAGACTGTTATTAGTCTTTTTTTGAAGTGCCTGATAACATTTATGGGCCAACGGATGTGATTGAACACATTTTAATGCCAGAAAGTACAGATGGGACCAAACCAGAACATGGAATTCAAATCCACCTGAGGTTGGAAACCAGATCTAAATCCAGCTATTTTTGGCTTGGACCTATCTCTACCCAAAACTTGTTTTATGAACTCACTGTAAAAGGGTTTATTGAAAGCATTGAGAGGTGGAGCAGGGGGAGAGATGTAGTTTTTTTCAAGATGACTGAAAGTTCTCATACAGCTGATGTTTTAGAAATAGTGCAAATATCAAGAAGTGCTTCCTTGCTACAATGCTGAATGTTGGAGCTTCAGTTACAAATAATTAAATTTAAAAACTAACAAAAAATATGAAAAAAAATAAAAAAAGGAAACTAGAAGCAAGCAAGTAATTTAGCTGAGTTTGTGGAACACGTGGGAAGGCCTTCCAGATAATCGATTTACTCAGCCAAACATTTTATAGCAGAACTATTCCTTGGAATTTTTATGCTTGGGAAAGTAGTTGTTAAACATTCCAAAAAGTGCTGGCACTTACAAAACAACAACAAAAAAAAAATCAACAAGGCAGTATAAAATATTGGTTTTGGGTGGCTATCTTCATACATAAACATTGTCATGTTTTGGAATGTTCTTTATATCTAAGGGCCTGTTAGAAGGTGTAAAGAATTTTGTTTTCTTCAATACCTAATCGTTTTCCATCTTATGATTTGTGTGTGTGTGTGTTGTACAGCAGTATAATTTTTCACTTATTTATTCCATCGGTAGCTATGGTTTGTACAATGTACAATGATTTCATTTCAAAATAAAATAAAAAATCACAACATGAATGCTGTGTCAATAATTTTTATCAAGAAACTTAATCTCAGTTTGGTTGTTTTTTTTTTTTGTTTGTTTGTTTTTTTAATTTGCAATAAATTTCTGTTTTTATAAATGGCATTTTTAAATGTGCATTCTCTGGTGTTGTCTCGTTTGGTAACGTGTAAAATAATCCACCTTTGAGCAGTCCAAAGGTGTCTTGATAATTGTGTGGTGGGGCAGGGGCAGGTGGTGGTTATAAGAACAACAAACAGATACGGCCAATGTAATTACAGCAATCTGCAGAATAATTTGGTAATCTAAGATAATTCATTTACCAAATTGCTCGTTTGGTGCTCGATTAATGTGTTGAGGTAACTTAAATTGGAGGGGGCAGGGGAGGCAGAGTGTGGGAACGTGCTTCTGTTTGGAAACGAGCTCGAGTCCGATGCTTGCAAGGGTAAAACTCCAGAAGAGTTTTGGAAAGATTCTTTACATTCAAGATGGATATAAAGTGTCCAACTTATTTTTAGTGTTCCCTGTGCTCTGTCCCAAGGTGGCCTGCAGTTCCACAGGCAGCTGAACTGCTCTGCTGGCTCTGGCTCCCAGCGGGGCGAGCCCCAGCCTGCTCCCACCTTGGCTCTGTTGCCTCCCTCACATTTACTGGTGTGCTCGTAACATCCTCACCAGCCCCTTAAACTCACTAACCTGGGAAGGAAACTATGTTTTAGTTTGCTTTTTTTCCTTCTCCAGATTAGTGAATTAAACCAGGAGACACGTATCAAGGAGTTCCATACGGGGTGGAACTGGAGAGAGAGGAAAGGACAAGTAGAAGCAAGGCTGTAACTCAAGATGGGTCCCAGAAGGAAAGGCCTCTGAACAGGTAAGGCTTGTGCCAGGGAGTGAGCAGTAGCAGCCTGGAGCAGGGCACGGCTGGAGATTGTCCCTGTGATTTCCTGGGAGCAGGACGGGCACGGAGCGGGGCACGGCTGTGCTGGACTCCCACACTCAGCCCCGGCCCAGGCTGAGATTCCTTGAGCTCTTTCCCTCATCAGTATGGGAATGCTTATCTTCCCGTTTGTAGATTCGGGAGGATAATCTCACCACTAAGTGGTGTGGAATACACTGTGGGCATTAAACAGCTTGGATGTCTCTGTTCCCTATGTGTATTACAGTCGAATTCCTCCTGTGCTAAAAGCCTATTTCAAGGAATTGATGCTGTTCCTTGTAGGAACATCATCAGAAGCTGGTGGCCTGTGTTTCACCTTGCAGTGTGGATTGATGAAAAGCAGTAGGAAAAGACAAAGATGCTGTGACCTCTGTTGCCTTGTGCCTCCTGGAATTCCTTGCTCTGGAGCAGGAGAGGATCGCTGGCAGTCTTGAACTGTTACTGATCACCTCTATGCTCATCTTAAAAGGGCAAACCAAGAGGTCTGTCTCCAAAATAAGTGGATTTATTTTAAGAGAAGTCCCTTTCTTTTTATCTGGCAGAGGAGAAAACCCTGAACTTGTGTTGTAGTTTAAAGCTGCTGCCCTTTCTTTAAATGATGGTGTACTCCTAACTCTTCCCAGAAAATTGTACTGCAACCTAATGATTTTATTTTAACAAGTTACCTGTCTTTTCCTGCAGGAGGAAACACTGGCTTGCTTAGAATTTAGTGAGGTCAGTGTACAAGCTGTTGTCATGGAAATACTTTATACAGTGCTGCTACTGATGTGATTTTTTTTAGCTCAGGTTTAGTTCTTAGCAAACTACATGGAAGACTTTTAATAGGTATTGTTAAACTGTGAATGTTTTGAAATGTTTTCATTTTTTTGGAACTTAAAATATTCTCAGAATGTCTTGCTGGAAGGCAGCACTTTTTCTTTTTTTTTTAAGCAAACGTTAATATAACAATAACCAGATTTGAAGCTAAATATGACTGGCCTTTTCTTCAGAATTTGAGTCACATATGACACTGACTAAGCTGAATGCTAGTTTTGGTTTTTAAAGATCTGAAACAGCTCTCACATGATATGATCATTCCTTACTGTTGCTTTCATGTGTGGGGAAGTGTTTGACCTACCACTCCTCCCCTAAACACAGGGATCAGCCTTGATTCCATGCTAATGGGAAATGTCAGATCATTGCATGGGCGTAATTGGGATATTGCAGGGATGCCTCTTCTGTCCTTGCCCAAGACTTGCTCTCAATCTCTGAAGTCTCCCTTCATCTTATTTCTGGTTTAACACCAGAAAAAGTAGAACCTGGCTATTTAATGTTTGGAAGCTTTTTCCCTTCTGAGGGTGGCTATGTAAAAGAGCCTGTTTTTCCATTTTAAGTGTGAGGTCCTAAAATTGAAATAACGTATGCAATTTAGTATAAATGCTTTGGAATGTGTGTCCTAGGATCCGACTGCTCTCCTGGTCATGGAGCAGGGCAAGTTTGAGATCTTTTCTCTTGACTTCGTGTACACATACATATGTGTATGGAGTTTTGTGCTGTAGGATGATGCTCTCTCCCCACACCAGCCCTATTGCCATGCTTTTATGTTAACCTACAGGATCCATTGCTTCCTTTATGCTTTGGAGAAGGATGAAATCTGACCTTTACTTCCCCTGGAACAACTGTGGTTCCTTTTTAGGTGCCACTGAGCAGGTACTGGGTTAGGTGTGAGACACCAGCCTGGCAGCAGAAGCTCCTTGTCCTCACCTCTCTGCAGGTCTCCAGCTTCTCTGGCTGCCCTGGCTTCTTGCAGACTTCTTCTGGAAAATAATAAGCAATTTAGTGTATTAAAGACAATTTAAATATTTCTAGCACAATCGCTGTCTCAGCAGTCTTCAGACAGTTCTGGGCTGTCCTCTACATCTCACGTTCCTCACAGTCCCTTAAGTTTAGGAATGTTTTCCATAATCGTTAGAGCTGGAAGGGGCCCCTGGAAATCACTCGGTCCAACCCCCCTGCCCAGGCAGGGTCACCTGGAGCAGGTGACACAGGAACGCTTCCAGGTGTGTTTGTAATGTCTCCCGATGGAGAATCCACGGCCTCCCTGGGCAGTTCCAGTGCTCTGCCACCCTCAACGTAAAGAGGCTGTTCCTCGTGTTGAGGTAGACCATTTCGTGTTTTAGTTCGGTTTAAAAAAAAATAAAAAAAAACCCAAAAAATTGTCCCAATGGACGGAAGTCCCCGCTGGATCATTGAAACCAGCCATCCTCAGAAGGAGTGGGGACATTCCTGGCACAGGGCAGCAGCGCCTTCCCCTTTTTTTCCCCCTTTTTTTTTAAGTGATCCTTGCGGAACCTCGGGATGCCCCCCGTTCCCCCCTCACGGCGGGGGCAGGGCGGCGGCGGGGCCGCTCCGTCGCCTTTAAGCGCNGGTGCGGGCCGCGGCGGGGGCAGCCCCCGGGCCCGCAGATCATCCACTCGGGGCACTTCATGGTCTCGTCGCCGCACAGCGAGCACCCGCCCAAGAAGGGCTACGACTTCGACACGGTCAACGAGCAGACCTGCCAGACCTACCAGTTCGGGGCGGCCCGCGGCGCCGGCGGCGCAGGCGGCCGGCTGCA
>WAAG01016060.1:0-56045 GCA_013390105.1 Tichodroma muraria | reverse complement strand
TTAATATCTGGAGCATCACTCTGGATTCCTGAGTGTGCTGCTGACAGTTGCCTTCTGGAGAATCTGGAAAACCCTTTTGTTCTGTTGGGCTTGGAAGTCGAAATGGTATGAGCTTGTCTGAGCTGTGAAATGGTTAATAGCCATTGGAGGCATGACCCCTTTCCTCAAGAGAGATTTGTTCAGGAGCTGAATGTGCCACTCCAGGCAGCAGGAGGACCCTGCCTGTTTGGGAACTCTTTTTACTCTGCAAGCAGAAATGGAGGGCTCCTTGTCTGTTTTCCTGCCTTGGCTCCATGCACTGCAATTGCTGGACTCTGCCTCCCTGTGTTAAATCTACTGTTGGATTGAGCAGAAGTTTGCTTGAACTCAGTGGGGTCAGTGTTTTATCTTCCTGCTGTTCCCATACTTGTGACAATCTCTTATCGTCTCCTCCAGGCTTAATGCCTCTGAGGGGGGAGCAAGTGGTAAGGAGAGCCTGGGTGACACCTTGGCCGTTCTGTGTAGTGTGAATGGCTGCAGGGGAGTTGCCTCTTCCCTCTCTGTTAAGCAGATTTCACTTTGTGCCTTAAGGTATGGAAACTCTTGAGTGCCGCTTAAGAGCAAGCTCAGCAGCAGTTACCTTTGTGAAAGATTAGTATTTTTAGTTGGCTGTCCAGCCGTGACATCAGTGGGTAATAGAAAATGGGATTGGAAAGGACCATAGGAAGCCATCTAGGCCCAGGGAAAAGATTCCTTCCCTTGGCTGAAGACCATGGACACTTGCAAGGTATATGAAGGTACAAAGCCCACAGTGTTAAGAGTGGTTCTCAGGGCTGCTTTGTCACCTTTAGGGCTGTTAGAGAAAAGGTGACATGCCAGATGGAAAGGGCTTGCAGGGCACTGTTTGGATTATCATGTAGCAGGGTATTAGTGGAAGAATCTGATTCACTTCAATTAGTGATATGTCAGTGTATTTTGGCCAGAATACTCCTGACCTACAGATAACCCTTAGCCATGACACACTTGGTGATGTACCATGATTTCAGGAAAGGGTTCAGCTGTTTAAGCAGCTAAGCATTGCTGCCTAATAAATTGATCACTTTTCCTGAAAAGCACAGAAAAATTTTAATGACTTGTTATAGACCTTTTTATCCCTGGTTTTGTGTTTGCAGCACATTATCTACAACAGTAATACACAGTTAGAGACCCTTTTTTCTCTACTTCTAATTTAGCTGATGGTGTAGTGCAAGGAAGCAGTGGATGCAGCCCTTGTTGCTACATTTAATGCCTTTTTTTACTGTATTTTTTGTGTGATAATATCCTCCTATGTACAGAGATAAATGCTGGGTTTTTTTAATTATAGTGGGAGATTTTGGGATTTCTGGGGTTATCTTTATTGCTCATTTATACCACACCAGGGCAAGTAGAGAATATCTTTATGGGTAGGGTACATATATGGTATTTATGCTTCTGTTTCATTGCAGATTAACAATATTTCCCTATGCATTCTTCCAGTGATTTGAGGAACAAAGAGCAGAATTTTTGGGGGACAGTTCAGAGCAGAAATAAGAGCTGAGGCTGCTTTCAGCTGAAGGAGCAAGGAAGAACGGTTGAGAAATCACCCTTAGTTCATGAGAAGTTGTCCTTACTCAGGCAAGGGAGTCCGATGCTTGTTACAGTTTTGTTCCTGGGTGAACTTGAAAGGACTTCTTCCATCTCAGGAGATGAAGGGTGGTCTTGTGTTTGCTGGTTTTGGGTGGGGCTTACTTGTCCTAGGGCTGGCTTGTGAATTCAGAACAAGTTGAAGAGTGGAGCCTTAAAGGGTGACTGTGGGGGTAAGGAGAAGATCCAGATAACCTTGCTCTTGTGTAATAGGTTTGCCCTTCTTGAGAAAGAGGATTGCTGGTACTTGTTTTGGAAGTGAGATAGCAGCTGCATTGTTTGTAGTTGGGTTTTGCAAATCTGGGGGGAAGGTGGCAGCTTGCAAGTGTGACCTGGCCTGAACCCTCTTTGTGGGTGTTTGCTCCTCCCAGCTTTGTCCTGTGCTGCATCTGCCCTGGTATTCTGAGAGAGTCCTGCTGATGTGGGTCCTCAGAGATGTCTGTCTGAGAGCTTGTGTGAACACCAGAGCCCTTAGTGCCTTCAGAATCCCTGTGGTGAGCGCAGGACTTTGGTCCTGTGTCCTGCCAGGTGGAGGGAATGAAGGAATACAGGTGTGCAAGGGTTTTGTTCTGAGGAGTTTGTGTTGCAGCCCATACTTCTGCCTAGAACAGATCTGCAGAGGCACAAGTAAACAGGATGAGGCCTTTTCTTTTCACTGATCCTTCTAGTGGAGGCTGTTAGTCCTCAGAGATCACCAGGGTTGTTCTTTACATGTCTGCATAACAAGATTCAAGCAAACATTGCAGAGGCACGAAGGAGTCTTTGCTTTTGGAATCTGTCAAGTTCATTGTTTTCAGAATTCTGTAGCATGGGATATTTACTCAAAATCCAGGCCTCCTTTCCCTCTGCTGCTTTGTTTACTCTCCCTTTCCTCAAGGTCCCACAGTAACTGGTGCTCTGCCTGCAGCAGTTCAAGGACACGACAACTGAAGTGCCCTTGGCCAGCATGGCTGGGAGACCTCTGGCCAGGCTGCAGCAACTCAGTGACTTCTGCATCCAACAGACAAACCCTTCCCCAGCCCATGTGAGCTTGTTGTCCAAAACACTTCTTGTCCACATTGCCCCATCTGTGCCAGGGACTTGGTTGCCTTGGCACCAAAATTCTAATGTAGTGCAAGGGTTAGACTCACTCCAGCCAGCCAGGGTGATGATACAGAGCCCAGGCCTCTGTGGTAGTGCTGGTGTATCTTTGGAGCAGCTGGAATGTAGGGTTTCACAATAGACCTAAAAATAACTCAGGTCCACAGCATTTAGTTACTCTATGTTGGTGTGAATGTGAGCCATCACAGGCTCTTCTGCTCAATTCTTCATGCTGCATCTTGCATCCAGATTTTAGGCTGCTCTTAAATCTAGTTTGTCCTCACTGTCCACACCATTCACAGACAGACAGAGACCACATGGAGAAAGAATTGTGGAAGAGCTTCTCGTGTGTTTGTAATTCTTCTTTGAAGTCCATGACTGCTCTTGATTATCTTTTTATCATGCAAACTTTTGCTTTTGGTGCTGTGATGTGACACTTGATCTAGCCTGTGTTAGTTGTTGAAAGCCATTACTTTGGAGGCAGAAGTGATCAAGGTGAAAAAAGGAAAGGCTGCACATAAGAAGGAGAACTTAAAAAAATAGGTAAAAAGGGCTTGTGGGTCTGGCAGCTGTTAGAGAAGAAGTGCCAAACAGGAAGAGGGCAGTGGAAGATCTTGTTGCATTTCTGATCTGCCAGTCATTGGATATGGGTATTATCTGCTGCCACGTTTCCCAGAGCAAAGAATGATATCGTTTGTTTTGTTCTTGGATGGTCACTCTCTGCTCATCCTGATGAATTTCTGTATGTTTATATAGAAGCTGTAGTCTAAGTAAGCTTAGCCATGGCTAGTCAAGCTCTGTTAATAATATTTACAGTGACAACTGTCCATCAGGAGAACTCCTAGTATTTGAGTGAGAGGCAACACAGCGAAGTCCTGGTCCTGCTAAGCTGTGTAGTGGATTCAGGAACGACTCTGAAATGTGCTCGTCTGTTAGCAGCACACAAAGGTCTGGATGTTACATATCATGCTTCTCGTGTTAGCTCGTCCTGTACAGTGTCCAAAGAACGTATCACTATTTCCCTGTGTAAACTCCTGCATATTGGTATATGCACAGCTTAGTCCAGCTTTCTGTTTGCTTGGTAAACGTCTGTCCCTGACAGGATGGAGGTTGAGGGAACTTGGATAGAAAATGTGCTGGTGGTGCGCCAGATGTGGGGAAGCATGAAGCAGTGGAAGGGAATCAACTACTTGCTTTTGCTCTTTAAAACATAGCTTTTGAGAAAGAAAATTGAGTGCAGGGGTTGTAGAGGAGGTTTGCCACCTGGAAACATACAAAAATGATTTTTCTGGATTAAAGGATATAAAACTTTTAGAAAGGAAGGACTAAGTCAAGGGATTTGGATATGGTTGTGAAATATTTAGATCTGTTATGGAGCCAGAGAGCGTCTTTGAATGTTGTCAGCTTACTTCAAATGAACCGAGTGTTGGGATGGGAGAACTGACTTGATCGGGAATACAAATATCCTCGAGGAGGAAACTGCACTCATTTCAGGTAATTATTAGCAACCATGTTTGACACCTAAAACAGAAAACAGAGATTGTGAAATAATTGCTTTGGGAAACCCAAACAATCTATTCAAAAGCTGGGACATCCAAGCTGTTGAGTAGTCACCATAGTGGCTGTTCTCTACTAAAAATGTCATTATCCCTCCTTTTTCAAAGCAGAGTCTTCCCAAATCAATATACATACTCAGCTGGGGGGACGTGTCTATAAACAGCAAAAAGAGAAACTGTGTAGTTCTTCAGTTCACTTTTAGGGAGTGAGTTAACACACTTGCTAATATCATTTTCCTTTAGGGCTGGGAGGGGCTGGTTGTTGGGAGCTGGCAGGAACACCGTAGGGACAAGCTCGTCCTGTCGTGACCCTTCCCCAAGCACCTGCTCACCCTGGGACTGAGCATGGGGAGGGCTGGACCTGTGGCACCCTGGGTGAGTATTACAGCTCTTGCAAGTGCCAAGTGCTGGAGTGAGCTACACAGTGTTTTAGTATCAGCTGGGAAAAAATTCCGGGCAGCATTTGGTCTCTGGAAGCTGCAGATACAGCCAGTGTGTGTCTGTGGTAGCAGCACCGTTCTGTGCTGCTGCCTGAAGGTGCTGAGGATTCCATGGTCTTGTAAAAGCACAGAGCCAGTATGTTTGTGACTGGAGTGGCACTGTGATCTGAGTCGTTCCTCCTGTGAGGAAGGGTAATCTGCAGTCAAACTGCATGGAAACCAGATGCATTCCTAAGTCCTGGTCTATGTCTCTGCTGTGTGAAATTGTTAACCCTTAATGGAAACCATGGGATTAGATTGCACTTAGTTATCAAATCAGCAAATGTTGCTGAAGAGCAGAGCTTAGCTCTGCAAGTAGATGCATAGAATTCTGCAAAAAAAAGCGAATTCATTACTGTTTCTAATAAAATTTTGGTCTGTGAAGGCTGTTGTTTAGGAACTCAGCGTGGATCCCATCTGTTTTTAGTATCCAGTTATACAAGTAGAACCCTCAAATCTCTAGTAAAAATCTTAGCAGAGCTTAAGGAGACTAAAACTTTTATTAGCAGTTTTTATTAGCACATTAGTAGGCTTGGTGTCTAAGCTTGGCATGTGGTGATTATAGCCTGGGTGCATGTAGCAGGCTTTTGGAAATGGGGAAACAGATCCTAGGAAATTTTGAGGTTACTTCTCTCCATAGCAATAAACACGTAAAAAGTGTTATTTACCTTTCACATGAGCTTTTCCAAGGGACTGTCGTGTCCCTGGGACAGGACTCCACAGAATGAACGTTGGGACTGGTTTTTTGTGATTTTGGCACATAGGAAAAACATAGTTTAAAGAAAAGACTTGAGTGAGGATCATTTAGTGACTTGGTTGTTGTTTTGCTTGTAGTAGGATCTGTGAAAGTGCTGATGCTGTCACATGTTTTACTGGTGAAGTCACCACTTGCTTTGGGACATAAACCATCTCAGTCCATTTGCAAGTCAGTCCAGCAATGTCTTTTGACTGGTGCACAGGTGAATGACATGAGAATTTCTGAACCATTTTGCTGCTTGATATTTAATCATGGTGGTTACTGGGAGCAAAAGAATGACTTTATAAGGGTATCATGCAATAAAACAAGGTCTTCCTCTGACACTCACCACACATAGTGAGGTTAAACATTGCTTTATGAAGTTAACTGCTGTGAAACATTCATCAGTGCCCTGTGCTGTGCATAGGTACCATAACCACCATCATTATAAAGTAACAGATCCAACAGTTCAGCGGGACTGGAGCCACCAAGGACAGGGTTGATCTCTCCATCTGTGTGTGGGAACCTGGCATTGCCCTTGGCCTGTCCAATCCTAGACAGGCAACGGGAGCCATCTGGGAAAAGTGTGGTGAGGATTATGTGGCATGAGCATTATTAGCTGCTCCCCTGCCAGCCCATGTCCCAATTAATTAAGGAAGTGTCACTCACAGAGCCTTCCCTGCATTGCAGCAGACAAATCTTCACAGCTCCAGTTTGACTGGTGACCCAGAGGTGGAAGTTTGTTTTCCACTCTGTTCTCTAAATGTTCAACCTTCCCGGGAGTCTGTGGTCTTGGATGGGTGCATCCTGGGGAGTTTTACTGTGGTGTTTGAGATGTGTCTGCCCCCTGGCACGACCATGCTCAGGGCCATGGGATGTTCACCATGAATTGAAGGACTGGTTTTGGTGGAGCATTGCCAGAGCACTTGTTTGCAAACAGATCCAAGAAAGGTCTAAGTGGAGACTTTTCCTGTGAGTTGTGCGTGACTTTTTAGAGACCCCCCCCCACACACACATTCCAGGCTGTTTTATGTGAGTTCTGGGAGGCGTTTTCTCCCTACATCATTTTTGTATGGGATTTTGATTGATCTTTGAGTAGTTTCAGTAGTAACACAATGGTGCCTTTACCCTGCTTCTGTCTCTTGTGTAATTTCTGGTTCAGCTTTTATGTAAACTTTGAATAAACTGCGTGTGCTGTTGAAGTCTTGAGTCTGTAATAACTGAATTTGGGAATCAGCCTGGTGTTTTTCAAGCTGCAGGGAGCTGGCTGCAGACAGCTGGGATGAAAGCTTTGTGTCACTACGGAGAGCTGGGGGAGCATCTCTGCTTTTGCAAACCTGTAAGGCGCTTTCAGAATAAGATCCCTGAAGTCGTGCAGTGTATTTATAGGCGTGTAATGTTCAGAGAATGTTACAGTATCCTCTGCGGCAGAAGCGCCCGTTTCGGGTTTCTCGGTGATGGTAAACAGCTCTGGGCTCCTCCCGTGGTATGTGTGCTGCTCAGAGAGCCGGGCTGATCTGCCACACTGATAGGGTTTGTTTAGGTTTTTCAGAAGCTCCATGTGTGAAAAATCTTTGAAGTTCCCAGATCATCACATCTTGGTCAGTTCATTAATCTAGGCTGGGGCCTTAATATTCAAAAAGATTCTGACTAATTTATAGCTCTCCATACAAGAGGGTCCCTCACCATCAACCATCCTTTTAAATGAAAATGGAGGCGTACTGCAAAACCCTATCAGTTCCTGATCATCTGTATTGGGAAACAGCTCTTTGTAGTGAATGTTGTGATTCTGAGAAGGTTGATGAAAAGCTGATGGCAGAAATCAAGTCTTAGGAAGAAGTGGAAAATTTCAAGACACTAAAGTAAGTAGGATTACTTCTCTTTATATTTATTGAAGCAGCTCTAAAAATGACACTTCTTTCCTATGCATGAGAGCATAGGAAGCATTTAAAAAAAGAAGGAAAACCAAAATGTATTGAAAAAACAAGGAAAACCAAATGTATTGATCTGATGTGAAAAACGTAAATCTAATCCTTGCTAAAGCTCACCCTTGCTGGTAGCATTTCTAGTGTGGGGTGTGGCTGGGATATGCTTGGCTGGTGTTCTGTCCTTGCTTTGCCACTGATACACTTTGTGACCATGGGCAGCTGCTCTCCATTATGGCATTTCAGATTTGGGCAATGAAAGGGGTGGGATTTGCCTCTGAGCCTGGATCTCAGAGCACTGTGTCGGTTTTGTGTGTCAGCTTCTTCTTCCATGATGGAGTTTCTGGTAGTTCTTTTAAGAAGGTCCTGATTTTTGACAGTGGAAGTGTGTGGCCTTTTATAAAGTGTCAATATTTATAAAGTGTCAATATTTATAAAGTTACAAAGTATGTGACTTTTGTAAAGGGGCAAAGTTAAAGACAGCAGGGAGAGGTTTGGGGAGGGTCAGCAGTGCCAGATATGATGGTAAGGCACATTTTCTCAGCCTTTTGGCCAACATATTAATGACAGTACTTTAGAAGCTTTTTTCTTTTCTTGCTGTTCCAGTTCTGTACTAAAGTGAGCCACTGTTGGACAAGTATCTGAAAAGCAGGAACATTTCTAGAAATACCTTTGATTTCTGACTGGAAATGAGAAACTGTCTAAATATTCTGAGTCTTTAAATAGCCACTGGCTGAAGGACACCATAGCCTCCAAGTCTCCTTGATATTTGTACTGTTCTTTATGTTTGCCTAGTGCTCTTCACCCTTTCGTAACCTGCGTGAAACCTGCATCTGGTGAAGGCATTTCTCAGTCCTTCCCAGCTGCCTGCAGGCTCCCCCTGCACACAGCTGACCCTGGCCATGTTGTGCTTGGCTGAAACTTCAGCAAGCAACTCCTTTCCCTGGTTGACACAGTGGTGGTGGTATGAAAAACTGTGTCAGGGTAGGTGTGATAATGCTCCCAAAATGTGAGTTTTTCAGCTGTCCCTGAGGAGGCTGCCTTGATATAACACCTGCCTGGTGATTCCTGAGTCCAGCATACACCAGGTTGTCAGAGCAAGAGCCCAGGCACTGTAAAGTTTCATTTATGCAAATTACATTAAACTTCCAAGCTTAAAATAGCATTGAATTTATAATATAAATAAATCAACGTTTCTTGTGGATTTGTTGGGGCAAGAGTATTTGCTTCAGGCATACAGCTGACCTTTCACTTTCCTGTTCCATTTCAGGAGGTGCATACCTGAGCCTGCCTGCTGAAATCAGTCGAGATAACATGTTTCTTGGCAGGTGTTGCAATTCCAATTTGCCAGTGGCTAAATTTGATCTTTGTTTTTATTTTTCTAACAGTTCTTAATGGATAATGCTCATGACAGAGGGAAAATACTTGTCTGGTCCAGTATCTCTGTCTTCAAGGTAGAAGTATTATTTTTAAAAGGTGATGAAGCACACAGTGAGGGGAAATTTTGGTTGTTTTAAAGTGTTTGATTTAACTTCAGCACAAAGCTCCCTGCTGTCCTTCGTTGTCTGTGGGCAATAGAACATCCCTCCACAACCCTGAGCCTGCTCCTGCAGGAGGATTTCAGGGAAGGAGGATGAACCAGGTAACGAAGCAAATGACCTGCCCTAAATCTGGCTTTTAAAATGAGCTCTGTCTGGGATTAGTATCCTTGGGCTGCAGCTGGGATTAATTTTGTAGGTAGGAATTGTAAAATGCTAAAACGTGGTCTCCTCGCCAGTCCTACACACGTTCGCGCCGTGTAGAAATGTTTTGGTTTCTCTTGCCTGTCCCTTTACTCCAACACACAATGCATCTAATCTGATTCTCTGAATGAACCTTTGTTTGGGGAAATACTGTTAGTTTTGGCTCTTGGAGAGCTGAGCTGACAGGCCCAACTCCCCAACAAAACAGATTGGAGATGGCAAAACAAACTAAAACCATGCCTTCAAAAAAAAATGCTGGGGAGAAGCCAGAAAGTTCCTTTTGTGTGTCGCTGAAAAAGCTGATCTATTTAGCTACTGTACTATCAAGTCTGATTTTTGTCCTGTTACTTAAATTAAGAGCCTCGTTGCCATCACCTGTAATAAAAGTAAAATTCTTACCTTACCTCAAAAAATTGCATGATCGTGTACAGGAAGGAACTGGGGGGAGGCACAAAGGAAGTGGGTTTTGAGACTGGAGCTAGTAAGGCAAAAAAGAGTTGTTTTAGCACAAGGGCAGGGAGAATTCATTACCTAAACAGGAAAACACAGGATGTTTCTGTAGCTTGTTCCCGTAAAGCGAATTGACAAAATTCAGATTTGAATACAAAATAATTTGTTTACAACCAGAGCACATTAGATTCCAGTGATCTGTAGAAGTGATTCCCGCAGACATGCAGTAGCTGCTTTCCAGGCTGCCTGCTGGGCTTGCTCAGAATACATATTTGGGCAGCAGGACAGGCCTGTGGAATCTAAACCACAGCACTTGGAGGTTTGTGTTTAAATTCCATGTACCATAGATCTTGGCCAGGTGCTCCCTGAGTGCAAGAGAAAAAATAACACCTCCTGAGCTAGGGAGCCAAATGTAGCCAGAGATTTTCCTTGTCCCTGCGTATCAAAAAAAGTGAAAGATGAGAGGGTGGAAATGAGGGGTTTATGTGTAAAGCACAGTGGTACATCAAAAAAATCCATGTCCTACTTCCAGTGCTGTCACTCACACACTTTGTAGCCATGGGAATGTAATTCATTCTTTCCTTATTTTAAGCAGGAGATCCTGGATTCCATCCTCAGAGAGTGTTTTAAAAACTTGGTGCAGCATTTAGTGCACTATGATCCCAAGATCACTTCCCAGCTGAAATTCCTGCTTAGCGACTTTTACACGTCATGGTGTGGAGAATGAACTTAAATTTTTCTCAATGGGAAAAGGGGATTTTTCAGGCTGATGTTTACAACAAAGTCTTCCCTATTGCCTTGTGTTAGAAAAGGATTTAAACATAAGGCTGTGGTACCGTTGTGAGCATTTCTGGGGGAGATAAAAAATGGGGAACTGCAAGCTGAATCAGAAACGGCTAAATAAATTTGAGCTGTGTAAAACCCATAAGCTCTACCATATAGTTTCCATTTAATCGACATGTGTTCAAACGACCTGTTAAGTGGAGGATAAATGGAATTTATTTTAATATTTTAAAGTCTGCTTCTCTGCCCCTTCAGTGCTCTTTGTAGAAACCAGTTTCCTAAAATGCTGGCGTTTCTAAATGCTAATAAGTATTGAAAACCCCCTAAATTTCTTCTAGGTTTGCACACAGATAAGTGTCCCTTTCTGCCCAAATCTGCAGGGTGCTTGTATCATGTGGTTTTATGCTGACTGAAGTTTTAAAATCCTCTGATTAAGGGAGGAGAACAGGGGATTCTTCTGTTGTGAGTCATCTCATCTCAGAGCTTGATCCTGCTTCTACAGATGTCGGAAGGAGTTTCTCACTGAGTTTATTAGTTGAATGTTGTTTCAGTGCTGGAGAGAGCTACTGGTTTAAATTTTGCAGCAGTGAATGGCATCTCACGTTATCTGTTAAGAAAGAGGATTACCCCTTTGCCTATCTGTTAAGAAAGAGGATTACCCCTTTGCCTTGTCTCTACTGACTCCAAAGCATCACTGAAATATCCTGCAAGATCATTAACTGAGTGTTACTAACCTAGAACGATGAGATTCTCAGAGGCAAAACTTTGATTGTAAATGGATACTGTCAGGGTACTGTTAGAATACAAACCTGCTCCCTAATTACATTTCAGTTGATTGAAGAAAAATGTAGGAATCAAAGGTGTTGAAGGGAATCAGGTCACACTCTCACAGTGGATGTCTGTTTCTTGTACTTTGCTGCGAATTTTGTGATGTTGGAAGGTTTGTAATTGTTTAAAACACAGCTGCTTTCACTGGATTTTTAGAAAAGGAGAGTTGTGAGAGATCAGTGCTGCGTTATCCATCTGTCTGCTTGGATCTCAGTTGCCTGAGATGTAGTTCCTGAGCTGGGAAAACTCATGTAAAAAACTTTGGGAATGGACTCCAGCCTCTCTTGGTGTATCCAGGACTCTGTAGGTGAAAGTTGCAGCAGATGGAAGTAGCAGCCCCGGATGCCTGCAGCCTCTCTTCTGACAGCCCTCCAAAGCACACTGGGGCCACTGTGTCCAAGGGGATTTCCAGCTCTGTTGGCTGTTGAGCTGAAGCTCTTTTGGCTGGTTTGCTGTGATCAAATCATTTGATGAGGACATTTGGACTCAGGAGGTGGAGATTTCTACATGGGAGACTGAGCTGAGCTGCTGGAATGCATTGCCAAGTCACCCATCAGATGGTTTTCAGCTGCTTTGATTTGATCTGTGTGTGATAGTGAGCAGAACATGAAAGTCACCTATTCTTTCATGTAAGCATTGCTTACATGAGCTGAGCTTCTGGCAGCAGCATCCCCTGCAGGATGCACCCTGGAGCCTGGCTCCTTGTGTTGCTCAGCTTGGGCACCCTCTGTGCAGCACCAGCATTCCCACAAGCTGTGGGTGCAGCTGTCCTGGCTTGTACCGTGCACTGTTGGGTCCAGATCTCCCTTGGGATGTTCTCCTGCTCCCCTCGTTGGGAGCAGCATCCCTGCAGAGCTGCAGCAGCTGTTGGAGAGGGGGCCAGGACCATGGGTGTGCTCTTGGGTTCTGCTGCAGGTACATGGTCACCGTCCACCTGTGGGGAAGTTGCTCCACGTTTGCTGTAGGAGTTGGAGTGGTTTTACAGAGCTGGCAGGAGCAGCAGCCAGATGGTCTCTCCAGTTGTTTGGGTTTTTTTCCTTGTTTTGCTTTAAAATTTGAAGACTGCTTTCAGTTAGGCAGCTGCTCTCAGTCACAGTACTGTTCGAAGTAATTGACTTTCCAGTGACTTTGGAATTTGGAATAGTGTCTAAATATTGTTGTCAGCTTCATGCTGATTCCTTTCCACTGAGGCTGAAGTCGTTTCGCTTATGACCTCAAGCTGGACTTGTGTGTTGCTCCCATGGGAACTAAAAATAATAATTATTTTAAGAATAGGTTCTTAATCACTTCCTTCTTTTGATGTACTAGTCTTGTTAAGCATTTTCTAAGAATGTAATTGAAAATATTTTAAACTATTTGTGTTTTAATTCCAGTTTTAATTAGCTCTTTGAAGATGCAAGGAGTGTACCAGACTTGATTACAGTTCCTTTTAGTCTTTTTATAGAAAAGCATTTGCTCTTGTTATTCTGAGTGCAGATTATTGGAGTTTTGTTGCTTTGGCAAGCTGTCGAGTCACACAGAGCTATGAAGAGATGAACATTAAGTTGACAGATTTCTTAGTCAAAGGCATGTGGGCACTTTGTCAGTGCTGGTGATGCATCAGCACATTAATCTCCTGTCTCCACACTGTTAATGTACAGATGAGAAACAGGAAAAGATGTGCTTTAGTGTGAGTTTAGAAGGAAGGATAAGGTGTGCAGTGGTTCTGAGGCAGAACTGGCTGTGCAGTGAAGGTGTTGGGATAGCTTGCAGTGATGGAAGAAATGTTAAATGGGTGGAGATCCACTCTCTGCCCTGACACATGGGTTGGGTAACAGTGAGATGAAATAGTTGGAGATCTTTCCATTAACTAGAAGTCTTGAAGTTTAGAAGTGGAATTTTGGGAGATGTATTTCAAAGAGTGGCATATGGATGCACTACTGAAAAGAAATAATCTAGAAGGATTTTATTAATGTCTGTGACCATATGAAGTCTGATTGTACTGAGTGTCTTAAAGCCCAGTGACAGCACTTGTACATTAACAATGTACTTGTTAATTTTTCTATTCCTTGCTGATAGTTGACATGGTTTGCTCTCACTCCCAGTCAGTGAAGTTGCTTGCTCCAGCAAGTCTGCTTGTCTTGGGGGTGCTCCTGTTCTATTTTGTGTACTGAATTTTGTTTGGTTTATTTTTTATCAAGCACCAGAGTCCCAAAGGCTGCAGCAGAGCCTTGTAGTATAGTTGAGTGTAGAGCCTACACCCCCAAGGGGCAGCTAGGAATGGGCTCACAGCTTGGTCACTTACCTGTTCTCTTGCTGCTGGGAATTATCCTTTTAGTGCAGTTCATACCTGCTGTCTGCATCCACTTCCTTGTGCATACAAGAACATTGCAGTTTATTTTTAAAGAGGACAAGGAGGAAAGGAAAAACTTCACAGTCAGGGAACAACTCATCTAACTCATCTGCTGGTGCATTGCTACAGCCTGTTGCCACAACTGACATTTTATATAGTAAAAATAGTAGTTTTACTACTAGTAAATACTAGTAAATACTAGTAATACTAGTAAAGTTTTACTACTAGTAATAGTAGTTTTACTAATAGTAGTTTTACATTTTTTAGTAGTA
The DNA here is from genome assembly GCA_013390105.1 of Tichodroma muraria. Classification (NCBI taxonomy): domain Eukaryota; kingdom Metazoa; phylum Chordata; class Aves; order Passeriformes; family Sittidae; genus Tichodroma; species Tichodroma muraria. The sequence continues at coordinate 42,221 of WAAG01016060.1, read as the reverse complement.
AAATTGAAAGAGCAGAGCTGGTTTTCTTTACCTATCTCTTGGCTGAAGCCTGGCATTTGCTCCTCTGTTACTGTCAGAGTTGTGGGAGTACCTGAGTGTGAGAGCAGTCGTGGTGTCAGCAAGGGAGGAAAGAAATGGTGAGCCAAATACGTGAAAAAATATTAGTTTAATATCCTGTTATTGGCAGCTCTGGCATTCTGGTTGCTTTTGTTTAGGCTGAGGACTTTTCGCTTGTTTTTAGTATTGCAAGTTTTAGTAAAAAGTTTCTTTAAAAAGAGCTGCTGTTGGGAGGTTTCCCAGACCAAATAGGAGACCTGGAATCATCAGTTCTCCAGCCTCAGGCTCTATGCATGGGCTTTGGTGAGCCAAGGGAAGTGCCTTGCACTTCTAAAGGGATGTGCTTCCTATATTTGCACAGCAATTTTAGAGTTTAAATGTGAAATGAGCTTTTAAGGATAAATAATTCCTCTCTGAGTTCATTTGTAGTGAATGTGTGAGGCAAGTGGCCTGTGCCAGGGCACTGTCTGTGCTGGTACATCTCCCGTGCCTCTGCAGTCCATGGCAGAGACCATTCCTGACGGAGCACGTGCTCAGGGGATCTCTTCTGAGAGGGCAGTGTTTGTAGGTGACATTGCTCCTGTCACTCCTTCGTGTCCATCACCCCTTGATCTGGTGCTTGTAGCATGTCAAGGTGAACCTGTTGCCTTTGTTGTTTTACGGATTGCAGCTGGTATTGCTGGTCCAATTCCCTCATAGCAAGGTTGCACAACAGCACAGGAGACATAAACTTGGAAGATGTGGGGCTAAAACCCCCCAAAACAAGAGGGAGAACCTGGGATAGGCACAGTTAATCTCTGGCTTGAAATTTACCGTGTTATGAGTATTTCCTACTTCCTCTGCCCTCTCAATAGTATGGATTAATGATTCATAAAGGTGTGTTTTAAGGGCTCGGTAGTTTGTGTTTATATAGGGCTTACTAGAGTCCCTACTGCTTCTTCCTTTTTCCTTCCGTTTCCCGTGCACCTCCCAGGAGCCTTCATGCATAAGCCATTTCTTTTCCCAGCCTTGCCTTTCCTCGGAGAAAGGCGCTCTTGCTAGCCTGTTGGTACTCCTTTGTGCCCAGCTCTGATAACCAGCAGTGTAGAATTGCGTTATGTTTTTTCTTGGGCCAGAACTGGCATTTCATTCCTCCTTTCCAGTGTTACCAGCCTGGAGAAGTGAATGGAGCTGTATCTGACCAAACACGCAGAAGCCTCTTAATTTTAAATAATCTCGATCAAGTTGGTAGAAGTGCGTTCATAGGTGGGGGTTGGAAAAGGTGTAATACTGGCAAAGAGAAAAGTGTGGGTGAAATGTATTTAATTCCTGCTCATCTCTGCGAGACCAGTTGTGACAGTTCTTAGTTCTTATGGAGGACTCTTGAAGACTGGATTCACCTCTGGCTTCTGGGCTCACTTGTGGCTCAGCGAGCCGTGCACAGCAGAAGTTCACTGGCCAAGCGTGGCTTGTTGTTCTTTCATCTGTTATCAGTTTGGCTGGTTTAGGGGGATGCTTTGTCTTGAAAGGAAAGGAGAGAGAAAAACTGAAAGCAGAATGATTTGTTGTCTGTTTTGTTGCAGCGGAAGGTTGGTTTCACCAAAATGGAAAAATTTTAAGGGATTGAAGCTTCAGTGGAGAGATAAAATCCGTCTCAATAACGCCATCTGGAGGGCCTGGTACATGCAGTGTAAGTACCGTGCTGGGGGCGGCTCTTCCCTGAGACATCGGTGAGAGCAACAGAATTGAATTACTGTCTAGAGAGAAGCTCGGGAGTCTGCTCGAGGTCTGACGTTTCAGAGGCAGTGCCGGAGGATCAGGGCTTTCCTGGATGTGCCCACACTGAGGATGTGCTGAGTGCTCCAAGCACAGCCAGAGATCTCCCCGTTTCCTGTTGTTTATTGGGAAGGAAATCTGGCTAGGCTTTCTGTCACACCTTGCCACTGAAGTGACAGCTCTCTGCAGGCCCTGCACGTGCTCAGCACTTGCATTTTCGTTGTTGTTTCAGACCTGGAGAAGCGCAAGAACCCTGTGTGCCACTTTGTGACCCCTCTGGACGGCTCCGTGGACGTCGATGAGCACCGGCGGCCAGAGGTGTGTGAAACCCCAGGAGCAGCCCAGTGAGCTCTGGAGTTTGTAACAGGATTTTCTGGTCTGCTGGAAACAGGGACAGTGTAGCCAGTCTGTGCACTGTTTTTATTTAGAAGGAACCATTAAAAGCAGAGTGAACCCAGTTTTGTGAGTTTGTTGCATTAGGATGATCAAGGTGCAACCAGGAGGACATTTGTTATCTGTGTAACTTATGTTCATGTTGTAGTTTAATGAATCATAAGTCATAGAAGTGCTATTTGAATAGTTAAGATTTTGACAGCCACTGCTGTCTTCCGACTGGAAGTCGATGGGAAATCAGTGATGACTATTTTCAGGACTGACTCTAAGTGACCCTGGGAGAGTTTTCTGTATTTTATGTAACTGGTGAAGTGTGGTTTCAAGAGAACAAACAATTTCTTTTTCTGTGTCAAGGTAGTTTCACAGACAGATCAAATATGAGTTTGTGTTCTTTCATTTTTGTGCTCCTGTAAACATAAATGAAAACTAACATCTGCCCTCTGGCTCCTTGCAGAAAACCAGTGAGGCCCTTGATGTGGCAATATGTGGCTCTCTCTATACTGCATAACTCTAGAATAATTTATAATTCAAAGGAGTTCCAGATGAGTTTGTGGAACTATCTCAGGTTTTTGAAAGAACAGTGTTGATGTTTGTGTTGAAAGTGACCCTCGAACACAAAGTTAAGGCTCTCATTAGTCTGCTCTCCCCAACTTACACACTGCTCTCTGTGATACATTGAAGACCCATGTTGTCTGATCCTTTTGTTGCCATCAGTGTGTGGCCTGCAAGGTCCTCCCTGAGCTGGACATCAGATTTCTATTGCTTTATGTCATTCATAGCAGCTTTTGCTTATGTGTGTCTGTGCATGTGACCTTGTGGAATTCACAGGATCGTGTGTGCTTTATATGTTATATTTCAGTAAATTAATTTTAAAGGGGTTTTCTTTGCCATTTCTTAACTCTTGTTTATGGTTGAGCTGCTGTGGGAGATGCTGACAGTGCAGTCAGATGTCATCTTGTGTTTGGTTTTTGTGGGAAAGATGAAGTTAGTACTGTCAGATTTGCTCTGTGATAGCTGAACTCTGGGACAGTGTGGGCTGCTGATACATGAGCTCAAACAGAATTAGCATGCTTTCTTTTGCATTTTTTATGGCTGAATATTTGCTTGGAAATGTATTGAATATTCAGCCCTTATGTGATTCTGTGTAATTCATGGTATGTGTTTGTGTTCTCAGGCCATTGCAACAGAAGGGAAATACTGGAAACGAAGAATTGAAATAGTCATTAGGGAATACCACAAGTGGAGAACATACTTCAAGAAAAGGGTCTGTTGGTTTACATAGTGAAAGTAGTTTGCTTGAGCTTGATCAGTATGTTGTTGCTTTTTGAGTTTTTCTATCATTTTTCTGGCATGCAAGAGTGCTTAAAACAGGTGATAAGCTGGTACAGACTTGCTCATCTGATTAGTTCCACTTAACTAAAAATTATTGTGCTGGGACTGATTGTGCATGATTGGGTCTTAAAAGTTTTGCAAAATCAGGTCTTCCACTGGCACATACAGGGCCTATTCTGACTTCACCATCTGTTCTGTTCTCCTTTTGCAGTTACAGAAGCACAAAGATGAAGATCTTTCAAGTTTGGTCAGGGTAGGTAACACCACTGAGAAGTGGCAGCATTTGTGCTTGTAGAACCCGCAGCAGATAACAAAGCTGTAACATGCAGTAGCTTGCTTTGATTAGAATCTAAAGACAAGCATCTTGCTTAAGCCTTAATTAAGGTTAAACACCTTAATGTTCTGTGCCTCAGAGAGCAATGTAAGATTTGTAGCTTGAATTGGATGGAGGAGAGGTTGAATGTAAAGTGCTGTGACAGAAGAAATGGGAATCAGCATGGCATGCCCAGAGAGATCAATCTCTTTGAGTGCTGGCACATGATTTCATCTTGTTACTGAGTTGTAAGTGGCACTGCTGCCTGGCTTGTGTAACTGGATCTGTGAAGATGTGGGAGCTACGTGTTGCAGATCTTCCTGCTGTGCCCACAGCTCAGGCAGATAATATGCCAGGATCCTATAAAAGGATAAAATAGTTAAAGGAACAGTGGTATCACCCTTTTAGTATGTTCCCTTAAACTATCAGACTTACTTTGGGTATATAAATGGATGATCAGAAGCACTGTTCTGCTGCTTTTGCAAGGCAGTGCAGTTTAACTCGGCCTGTAGTTGAGGGATGTGTAAGCCAAGTCCCACTGTGTTGTATTTTTCATGGGAAAAAAGTGTCTTGTGCAAACTCAGTACAATTACACTTCACTGTGCATCAGAGTTTCAGATACATCTCACAAGACAGAGGTTGTTTTTTACATTCTTGCTAGTCATGTTATTTTTAATCTGTATTTAAACCAAGGGATTGTTAAACTAGGTGCAAAAACACTTGTGTAATCAATCAAACAAGAAAGTGTTGTTACTTGTCTTTTTTTCTTCTAGTCAATATCTGGGTTTTGGGCAAAAACCTTTCCCAGAGTGTTTGTGGTATTTCATTGAGCTGAAGTTGCTGGTGTATCAGAAGCACCACTGATGTGTTTCAGTCCATTTGATGGCTCCTCAAAGAGAGGTTCTTTCTTTAAAAATGTGAAAAATGAGGGCTGCTTTTATAGACCTGCACCAGACTGCTTTGGCATTGCTAGGCAGCCTGACCTCTCTTCATTTCCTTTGACAGGATGATGATGTGGTTCTCTGGCAAAAAAGAAGGTATGGCAGAGAAACCCCTGTCCCCATGGAGGAAGGCAGCCTCTTGGATGCAGACATGCTCATGTCCGAGTTCACCGACACCCTGTTCTCCACACTCTCTTCACATCAGCTGGTTTCCTGGCCCAATTCCAGGGACATAGGTATTTGTTGGCTGTAGCTGTGTTGCAGTGAGAACCCCTACAAAAACTCTGGTGCTTTGCTGCTCTTGTAGTCAGTCTTGCCTAAGAAATTGATCTTATATTGCTGATACAGATAAAAACAGGTCGGGGAATGTAGCTGTCTTACGATTCTGTAGGTTATAGAACCCCAATTATTGGTCAAAATTTAATTTTTGTCTTAGTTTCTTATGTACTGCTCCTAGCTTTGCCCCCTAATGTTGCTCTGAATAAATCTGTAATGAGCAGTGTTTACTTTATCAGTGGTGAAGGCATTGGGATTTATCTCAAAGCATAGTTGTGTGTGTATTTTTAAGGGAGTGCCTGTGTATTTTTGTTTGGCTTTGTCCAATAGAACCAGTGCAAGTTTCATCTGTACAAACAATCCTAGGAGCTGTTGAGCTTTGTCTGGAGGCACTGTCTGTCTGATGGAACAGCACATGTCCACTGTTCACTATCACTGCTGTATGGATGTCTGAGCAACTCCAGAGCAGCCATGGTTTGCATGAATTGTACTCAAGGCAAATGAAATGGGTGATGGTTTACTTTAAAATACTCTGCTATGAGCTGTGGTGGGTCAGGCTGTGCTTCCCAACAAGGCTGTGTGTAGTGCAGCAGGGGCAAGACAGGAGGTTTGGGAGCAGGAGGCATCCGAGCTTGGCAATCCCAGATGTCAGTTAGAGCCTTCAGGTTTTACCTCTTCCATTTTAGTAATTGAAAGTTTCATTCCCCAGTGGCTTTGATATCTGGACTGTGCTGTAGCTCTGAAGAGAAGCAGATGCTCAGTTCCTTTCAGCAGCAGTTTTTCTGTAACATCTTGGCCAAGCCTAGCTGTGGAGTGTTTTATTCCTGCTGCTGTTAGTGTGTGAGTGATGGGAAGGTAATCTAATCTGTCTCCTGAATTTTGCAGGACACTTAGGAAATGCTGACATGATTCAACCAGGGCTTATTCCTCTCCAGCCAAATTTTGATTTTATGGATACTTTTGAGCCTTTTCAGGGTAAGAATTAATAAATAAAATTCTTAATTTATTAAATATTGCAGTGATTTATAAACTAGGTTTTATAAAAAGTTTAAGTGTTACAAACATCTAAGGTCTCCCCATTTCTTAGTGATGAAGACATTTAACATTTTGTTTGTCTTTGAATGTTTTATGGCACTGTCAAGAATTTTATATAACGTTAAACTACTGCTGATAACTTTGATGGTTACAGATCTTCATGGATGTAGAGTCTCATTGCTGGCTCTGCAAGCAGCCTGCATCAGATAACTGTTCTTTGTGAGACTCCCTGAGGATCAGCTCTTGGCTGGTTGTGTGTAGATGAACCTTTAACAGGACTGATTTTTGCGTTGTCCCAGTTTGCATGAAAGTTGAAGGAGCCAGCCCCAAAGAGATAATTCCTTTGGAACAGAGCAGTTCACTGCTCAGTCAGCAGCAGTTGTATGAAGCAAAAATCTCATGGTTTCATTATTTCCTAAATAATACTGATATTCCTGTGAATTTTAGGATCTAGCAATGCTGTATCTTGAGTATGAAAAGTAGAAAATTAATAGGTGACTTTTCATGTTTCAGAATTATTCACGCCCAGTCGCTCCAGTAATTATTTCCCTTCCGTGTCTGCTGTCAGCTCAGCTACCACAGACAGCAGCAGCCACTCTTCCCAGGTAAGAGAGGTTTGAAACAGAAGGCTCTGACATGAGCCGTGTCCTCTCAGGAGGAGTTCAGACATGTCTGAATCAGTGATATTTCCTTGTCTCTCAGTCTCCTGTCCTGCCGTCGGGTTCGTTGCCCAGCACGCTTCCAGCAGGGAACATCGGTGACGGACTGATTCCTTCCTCAGTACCTGCTCCTGTCATTCCTGACGTTGTTGCTGACCAGTGTTCCAGCATTAGAAGTGGGGGATCTTTCATCCAGCCGGCAGACTTCTCTCCCGACTCTTCTCTCAGCGAGCCACAAACTTTTATGTCAGTGTTCCAGACGCCCCTGCCGCTGCTGCAACCCGCGAGTGCGCAGCAGCAGTCCCCGCTGCCCGCGGTGCCGCTGAGCTCCAGCCTGAGCCCCGCGCCCGCCGCCTTCGCTGCGCCAGAAACCCCCAAGTTTGGCCTCTGTGAATCCTCGGTCATCACTCACACGGCTTCTGCCACGCTGACCCACAACGCCCCTGCCACCACCTTCAGCCAGAGCCAGAGCCAGAGCCTGGTCCTGGCCACGCAGCAGCCGGGGGCAGGAGTGCCTTGTAATCTGGCCTTCCAGACTGCTGTTGTGCAGGGGCAGCCCCGGCCCCAGCTGCAGTCCCAGTTGACATTTGCACTCCCCAAACCTGTTCCTCTGGCCAGTGCTGGGACGAGGCCCAAACAGTCACAAAATATAGTGCCTGCTCCGAAGGTTGAAACAGTGTCCTTATTGGTAAAGAATGCCTTCATCACCCCAGGTGAGGAGTACTGTGGGAGGGTGTTTTTGTTTTGTGAGTTGGATAGCAGGAGGAAAAGACCTTCTTTCTTTTCTTGCTTTATGTAAGTTAAAATAGAGCTTCTGAGTGTGTCCATGGAACACTTGAATCCACTGGCTGAATGCAGTGGCTGTGCTGTTCAGTGGGATGCTCTGGACTGCTGCAAGGATTGGAAGCAGTTTTGTTGAGTATGAAAAGCTTACCTGCAAAAGGGGGTCTCTCTTTGTAACACCTCTGATGGGCTGTGTAGCTTCACCAGCTCTGTGTTCCTGCCCCATAGAAACCCTGGATTTAGGTGTGATGCCATTGTGATTAACTGCCCCTCAGAGCAATCAGCCACAGTGGACGAGGAGATTCTCCTGAGGGAGCTGGAGGTCTTTGTCTCAAACAGTCTAGAAACCCTTGAGATGCTTTAAGTCAGGAGTGGGTTTTAAGCTGGGGTAAGAATGCTTGGGATTTCCACACGGGGTGGGATTTGGAGCCCCTGGCACTGCACAAGGCAAAGAATAACAAGGAGCGAGAATTTTTCTTGAGGTGATTCTTGTAGGAAAGCTCAAGGCTGGAGCAGGACAGGCAGAATGCTTTTCTTGGGATTATTGCAGTCTATTTTAGGCTTGTGCTGGCTGGGGGCCAAGTGACTTCAGCCACTTGAAATGTGCAACAATAATTCAAGAAAAAGCTGCCTGGAGGAGTAATGTTAAACAGGCTTTACTAGGGAGTAGGTGTGTCTGCCAGGGCCTGATAGTGAGATTACCCACCAAAGAGAAAAATCACTGTTCAGGAGAAGAGCAGACCCAAGATCTAATTCTAGGATGTCACTGGGATCAATTTGGTCCATGATTAATAGCACGAGGGTGTTAATGGCAGTGTTCCTATCTATGGTATGTTATAAACCAACAGTCCATGTACCTTCAGCAGTCGAGACATGCATTTCTCACCTAGTAAAGATTGTAGGCAACTCATTTTCAGAAAGCCTTTGCTCCTGCTTTTCTCAGTGCTTCCTGGGTTGTTCCTCATCTCATATATTACTTTCCCAGTGCTTCACCATTTGTTTCTAGACCATCACAACCAATGGCTTTGTTTCTCATCTAGATTAGTGGCATGTGTTTGGGGATCATGGTGTTCCTAAACTACTGGGACATCAAGCTCAGGGGACAAAACCAAGAATTTATATAAATAGTAGAGCTTTATTTTTGGCAATAGAATAAACATCAGTACTTGTAACCGAGGCATTTATGCCTCTCATTTGTGTTCAGGACAAACAAATCATCTCCTGACTGTAATATAAGTTACATTATATCTTGTGTTAGAACTGCTGTGTGGTATAAGGACTCAAAGATCTGTACAGATTGTCTCATCAGGTGCGAGACTTCACTGCTACCACCACTTCATGATAAATGTGCTGATTTTGAGAGGAAAGTCTGCAAAAGATGTATGTGTAGGAGAGAAACATGAATCATGTAAAGTGACTTCTAAATATTGTTGCTGGTTGCTGCAGTTCCCCAAATGTGTAAGTCAGAAAGGCCAAGCCTGTGCAGCGGTGTTAATGCTCTGGTAGGAGTAGGCTCTTGAGGTCAATAGAGATGTCATAAGTCCAGCTGAATGTCAGTGAACAGTGGAAGGGTTGTGATTCCAGCTTTAGATGTGGGAATGCTCAAAGAATGAACTCCCTGTGTCAGTGACAGCTGTCCTCCAGACAGACCCACGTGAGGGCTGGCACAAAGTTTGTGCAATCCACAGGCCTCTCTTACGGAGGCTGTGTAGAAACTCCAGCTGAGTCAAAACACAGTTGTCAGTCACAGGTGACACTGTCAGAGAGGGGACATTGGATAACCCTGCACTGTCTCCCTGTCCTGCTGTGTGTGTCCTTCATGATCCTGATGCTGAACTGCAGAGGGGTGGCTCAGCACAGGCTGAGCTGTGCTGACACTTCAGCATCATGACTTTATTTGTACAAAGGTGAGCTGAACCAGTACAGCCAAGAGTGAAGCCGAATATGTTTGGTTCAGTTTTATCAAACCCACACAGAAGCTGTGTCTTTGCCTGATTCTTCCTTTAGAGTAACAGTTTAAGATGGTCAGTCATGTTCTGTCTAGACTGGGCAAGAACTGTGTCAGCATGAATGCTGTGGTAGTAACTACACATCTGCATTAGTTACTTGGAGATCTTCAGAGATTCATGTGGAGTCATTTGCTGCTGTTCAGAATTACCTCTAGCTGCCTAAGCACTGCAGAACTCTTGGCTCTTTAGCATATTTTGTGGAATTTTGATGCTGATTCCCAATCACATTTGGTTATCTTGTGGTTGTGTGTCATCTAAAGCAGCTATAAAACCAGATTGTGAAAGAAGCTGGTAGGCTGAAATACTGAGGGGAAGGATTTAAGATATATATTTACAAAGAAGCATGAAGTATTGAGTCATTGACCCTTCCTGGGTCAGCAGAGCAAGCCTGAGATCCCAAAGTGTGGATGGAAGAGGAGAGCTGAAGATGGTCCTCTTCCTGTCAAACCCAGCTCTGACAGAATGAAGACACTTTGCGTCTCCCTGAATTACTACATACCTCTGTAAATTCACCTCGAAACAGTGAGAGTGATGCTAAAAAACTCAGAAATAGCTGGAGTGTTGAAGTCCTTTGTACTGGATTAAGGGGGTTGAGGTTATTGGAAGACTGGTGGCATTTTATACTGCAGTGAAATAGTACCAAATAGATGCCCATTGATCCACGCCCATGTTTAATGAGAAGTTATTTCATACAAAATAATCTCCATCTCTTTTTTTGTCTCATTAACTATTCTAACTGAATTGTGTTCTTCAGCTGCCTTTCAGGGACAGTCCAGAGCTGTGATTGTAACTCCAGCACCTTTAAAAAGAGAGGGGATTTTGACGCCAGCCACGTCTCAGTCTAATGTTGCAATTGCACCAGCTGGAATTGTCAGAGTAAGGAGAAGAAAAAAAAATTATATATTTGTTTTCTAGGTCTGTTATTTGCAAGTAGTGAGAGCCATAATGTGCTCAGGCGGGTAACAAGTCCATTAAATCATCTGTTACCCAACGTATGCATTTGTGCATCCAGCATTACGTTTGCTTACTTTTAATGTAGCCACTTTATGGGCTTGGAAATGCTTTATAGTCTTGACAGGCTCTGTCTCACACAACAGTAAGATTCCAAGGAGGCCTGTCTTCACAGTGCTGTGGATGGGGATGGTTTGTTCTTTAACTGTGCAGAAGCTGGAAGGAGCCCAGGGAGCTCACCTTTCCACTGCCATATTGGAAAACATGCCTTGGGTGTGTGAGTGGGTTTCCCCAATATGTTGTGTGCAGGAAGATGGAGATAGATTTAGTATATTATGCTGTTGATGTGTTGTAATACTGCTTTAAGTTATGAAAGGATACTGGTCTCCTGCCAGAAGCCTGACTTTGGTGCCTGCCAATTCCTTATACGTTAGCCCTTGTTTCATGTCATCAGATTGTTAATCATGTATTAATTTGCTACTTTTAGTGAAAGGCAAGGTAACAAATCTTTCTCTCTCTCTTTCTCTTTCTTAATCTCTCCCCCCATTTTCTCCTTTCTCTCATCCCTTCTCTCCCTCTGCCCCCACACTGCCCCTCCTGCTCTCTTTTTCTCTCTGTTTTTCTCTGTGCTGTTTCTGTGCTGTTCCCAGGCTCCCGGGGTGACGGAGTTCCGTAGTAACATTCTGGTTGGTCCAGCACAGCGAGCACCAAGTAGTCAACAAAGCCAGTCCACAGTCTCACATCTCTTCCCTCCTAGTGTAGTCCAGGATGTGTTGGTGAAAGGAGAGCACATCCCTTCCCATTGTAGCAGTTCACAAGTTCCCTCACCTACACCTAGTAAGTTAGAAAGCTGTAAGAATTTTCTCCCCTGCATGTGGAAGTGTGTTTTTGTTGGGTAGGCAGGGTGTAAATGGGCCTTGAGGATCCCTAGATAATTCTTGAAGGAAAAGCTTTTCAGGCCCTTCCACCCCACAGCTTGCACCCAGTAATTTGCAATTTTTGTCTTAAATGACTGTGCAACGTCCCCACAAATTGTGATTTTATGCTTCCTGTAAGTGACTCCTTTCTAAAAGGATGTGCTGTTGTAGTCACCAAGAAATGAAAGGCATCTGTGTAGGGAGTGCTGAATAGATTTGTTGTTCAGTGTCATAGCTCTGATTTTGACTGGAAGATCTCAGACACAATCCTTGTAGGTAAGTGCAAAGACTCCTTTTGCATGTGCATCGATGGACCGTTCCCTGGGCTGGTTCTGGTGGTAAATGGTAATGTCTTGAAAGTGCCACCAATGGCTTGTAAGTGTCACCATCGTGTCCCAGGCCTTTGGAGACAAATGGGGGAGCCCAGCAGGATGATGGAATCACAGCCTGTGCATCCAACGTGACTTTGCTGAGATGTGAAAGGACTATTACATCTTGCTATTCAGGATGTATTGTGTGACATGATATCATAAGCTTTCCAGCAGTCCTGATGTTTTCTAGCATGTGATTGCTGCATCGAACGGTGTAATTTGGTTGCCGTCTGCATTTCAGTTCAATTCTGAGTAGAAACTTCTCAGCAGTTACATTTGCTACAGAAGGTTGTTTGTTAATGTGTCTTGTGTTTTTTCCTTTCTGAAGGCCGTGACTGTCGGAATTCGGGCCAGGCTTCCCCCTGCACCTCTGAGCAGAGCCCCAGTCCGCAGTCTCCTCAGAACAGCTGCTCAGGAAAACCTGCCACTGACCCTACTATGGCTGCATTTAAGGTGTGTGTCCCTTCCTTTGAGGGGCTTATCTTCTTTGCCTTCCTAGCTACTTTTCTGTCCTGATGTCTGAGCATGGACTAGAGAAAGTTGTGCTTCAGGACAGTAGCATATTTGTGTGTCGGGCTTAGCTTGCTGCTGCATCTGTGCTGCTCTGTGCAATCCAAGATGTCAGACTCCAATCTGCTCCTGCTCCTCAGGGACGTGTCACCAGAGGGGCCAGGCTTAGCTGTACCTCTGCAGGTCCTTATGGTTGTTACAGCAGTTCCTGCTGTGGCTCACAGGAGTGTTGTGACAGGTGTCAGTTTACTTGGTCAAAGGTTTCAGGCTTAGTGTTCTAAACCGTGGCTTTTTGCTGTTGTTCTGTTGGGGCTCTTCAGTCTGCAGGGCTCTGGCCATCACTCGAGGGGAAGTTCTTGACCTGCTGAGTTACTTATATTTCTCCAGTGATGCTGTGCTGCTCCACAGACTCAACGAGTTACACCTGTAAAACCCTTCGAGAATTAGTGGGGTAGGAACTCGGCGGTCTAGAGACAGCACCCGAGCGCTGGTTGTACCTCACACCCAAGCTGACCTTGTCAGAACACTTTCTGTGGTGATATGAGAAACTTCTCCACAAAAACCCCATCAGAACAGTCAGCTGTAATCCTCTCCTTCATTCTGTTGTGGAAGGGATCGTTCGTTACTTAATGGTTTTGCAGACAGCCCCCTTCTGGCTTCTCTGGCTCTTTGTACCCTGTGAGTTGATGGCAGTTTGATTACTCCAGGGCAGAAAGGTAAGTTTGACACCTGCAGCCTGTGACTACACTCAGGTATAGATCTGTTGCAGAGGACAATCCGAACTATCCCTTGCTGACCGTGGAAGTTACTCATAAAAGTTGGCAGGGATTTGCTTGGCATGAAAGCTCACAAGCAGTGGATGCAGCCTTTTCCGCTGCTAGAGAGTAAGGTAACAAAGGAACAAAATCAGTAGGGCTGGCTGATGGTGGTAAAGTGTTCACTAGATGGAACAGCAAGGACACAGCTATGAAATAAGCTTTACAGCCATGTAAACACACCTGCTCTGACAGGAATTGCTTTGGATATGTACTGTTAGTAACTCTTGTAAGACAAGAGAGAAACGGTGATATTTTCCAGGCTCCAGATGTACGTGCTTTTGTTCCTCTGTATTGTTAGTTAGATTAAACAGTTCTGTATTGCTAGGTAACATGGTTATTTCAGTTTGGCAAAGCACAGAGGGCACTGGAAATCTCAGTTCTCCTCATGAACCTGTATTTTCTGTGGTTTTCAGCAACCACTTCACTGCTTTATTACATTGCTTTTCTCTTATACAGTGGGGTGATGGTGAGCTGCTGCCAGAAAGCCTCACTCTGCCAGGAGTGTGTTCTCAAAGTGCAAACTCAGTTAAAGAAGTTTCTTCATCCCAGGTTTCCTGTGGCAGACTCCCAGGAAAAAGCAGTGAGTGGTGCAGTAATAGGAGCAACTTGGGCTCGTGCTGCCAGAGAGGGACTCAAAACAAAGAAATCCCTGGGCTGTTACACAGTTATGGTCTCTGCACCTCCTTCACACACCTGGCACACACCTCTGTGTGGAGTGGGGACTTTTGGAGTCATATCTGGAGTTGTTTTGTTCCTTCCTGGATCCTTTCTTTGTGTCCCTGCTGTGGCTGTGGCACGTGTAACCATCCCAGGGATGATCCCTGGCTGTTCCAGGCTCTGGCTGAGCTGGGCAGGAGCCACAGGGCGGCGGTGTGGCCCCAGCTTTGGGAAGGGATCCGCCGGCTGCTCCTTTGTCCTCAGCAGCTCAGAGGCCTTGGAATAATCTGGCATTCCCAGTGCCAGAGCAGAAACTAGAGTTCCTTTTATAGCTTGGAAAGTCCTTTCTATGAACACCAACCTTGGGAGCTCCTGTCAGTGGTTTATGTATCTCCCCAGCCCTGGGACCCAGGTGCTGCAGGATCTTCCCTGTGCCTAAAAAGTCCTGCCAGTTGTTTTCTTTGTTACTGATTGCAAGGTATTTCTACCACAGGCTGGACCAATTCCGAGTCTACTGATCTTTGTTCTTTTGTTAATATAAATCCTAAATATTTTACTTCCTGATGACACAGCTGAAGCTTAGAAAGAGGTGTAGAGTGACCTTTTCATTCTGCTACAGCATTCTACAGACAAATAGTATCTTTCAAACCTTTATGTGCCTTGCTGGCAAGTAACAAATCATGTGCATATCGTACAAGTCTAGAACCTCCAGGTAATATAATATCTTTCAGATTTTCTCCTTGCCATCCTGGCATGTGATACTGAAAATAGGTACAGATACCAGAGGTGGGTTGGTCCACAAACACGCTGTCAGTTCATTATAAAGATTCTGGAGAGTCATTTCAGGGGAGACTGTGAATGCCAAGTCAACAAAAATGACTTTGAATAGCTGAAATAGTCATAGCAGTAGAACAGTAAAGGAGAACAGCATAGACTGAACTGATTTTATTTATGCAGAATCGAAGGATGAAGCATCTTTCAGAACAAAAACGAAGGTTTAATATCAAGATTGGTTTCAGTACTCTGAACAGCTTGGTGTCAGCCAACTGCAAGTCGGTAAGTACTGCAGCAGCACTTACAGTTTAATGTGAAATGTAAGAAAGAGCCGTTCTAATGTCCTGTTAACAAATGGAATCATTTCACTGCTGAGTGCTCAGCTGAGCACAGCAGAACACACACTGCTGGAACACACCAGTGAGCAGAGGTAGAATGGAAAAGCTCAGGTAAATTCCTAAAATTTCCTACACCGTTGAGATCTCTGCCTCCCAGCAGGAGTCAGAGGCGTGGTTAGTACAGATGATTTGGAAAATCTCTTTAGAACTCTTTACACCACCTAGCTGTCTTTAAGAATCAGGGCCTTTTTTTCTGCTTTCACCTGTGTTTTGTGCATGGGTTTACAGAGAAAAAAATTCCCAACTGATTTTTCATTTTCAGATTACTTTGTCCAAACTAAGAACTTATGCTGGCTACACTAGTTAACTTAGTTCACTAAATTGAAATATAGATATGTCTGCACAACAGAGTTCTTAGTGACCTTTAAATACCAAGAGCTTTGAAACATGGAAAATATGAAAGCTTTTTGTGCAGCATATTGATTTGTTTATATAATTTTTATAGTTTCAGAAATTTAGGTGATATGTAGTCAAAATTCACTTCCTGACTTGAATAGCCTATTTTGAAAGGAAGTCCTTTTTGAAAACCCAGCTTTGCTGAAATGTCTGGTTATTTTATTTCTCAAGTGCAGATTTTTAATTGGTTCCTCCAAACTGAAAAGTATTATTATCTGTCTCCTTTGGTAGGTCCTTCTGTTTAATAACTTCAGGTTTCCCAAACTAAATAATTTATATTACTGACTTCAAGCAGCGCTTCCACCAGCACTGTAAATCTGTCTGGAGATGTAGCCCATCCTTCAGTACTTGAGTAAGAGCTGTAAATGTTTTTAAGAGGACAGATAATTAAATAAAACATTTTAAATTACTAAAATACTTCTTTCAACAAAGCAGCAGAAGTGTAATTTATGGAAGAAAACAGCCCCTGCAGCCACATTTCTCTATACTGGAGCGCAAAGAGGATTCAGAGAAACGCAGAGTTGGGTATCTGAAGTGTTTGCTCTGCCTGACCCTGTGCTTTTACACACAGTGAAAATTAAAAGGTGCTGGAGTGCAGGTTAGGAGGACCAACTCACCATGAGCCTCAGGTGTTGCAGGAAGTGAGCTGTGTGTCTGTGTTTGGCCTAGGTCAGCCACGCCATCACGCTCCAGAAGACAGTGGAATACATCGCCAAGCTGCAGCAGGAGAGGACGCAGATGCAGGAGGAAGCCAGGCGCCTCCGGGAGGAAATCGAGGAGCTGAACGCCACCATCCTGTGAGAACGGGCAGCTTCAGTGGTGCCTGGGCCAAACAGCAGGGAGTGTGTGCTCAGTGTCACACCAGGGAGCAGATGGGCGTGAGACAGAACAGAGCTGCTGCCAGCTCCAAGCTCCAAGCAGAGCTGCTGTGGGACCGGCACTGGTGCAAAGTGTGTGGATTTTCAGCAAGCTCTGAGTGTGGAATGCACAACAGTGGCAGCATCAGGGAGGATGTGTCAGGTCAGAATAGTTCCGAGAAGAAGTCAGCGAGGATGTTTTTATAAAGCTCATTGGTGATTGAACTCTCACTCTTCACAATGGCTTTGCTGCAGTTTTCTTTTCAAATGCAGTCAGTTTTTATAAAAAAATTTGATTGAGTACATAAGATATAGATTTCTGGGGCTCCAGAAGTTTGCCACTGGCTGAACATAACTGTGATAAATCACTTGACCTTTCTAGTGCCTCAGTTTGCTCTGTGGGTTTAGGATTATGTACTACTGCCAAGCATATTGAGAACTGCAGTGTCTTTACTTCCATCTCCAGAAGTTTTAGGCTTAGGCATGATGCTAGAATTTGCAACAAATCAAAATTTTTTATTTTTCTTACAAAATATGATGAAGTCTGCTTGGGTTTATTTTAAATTGATCTATTTCATAATAATCTCTATTACATCTTCTTTTGTAACATTGCTTAGGAGTAACTGTAAATTTTTCCTTGACTCCTAGTGTGCTTGTCCTTCATGGAGGCCCAAAATTACTTTGTTCTATGTTATACTTTGTTTTCAGTTTTGTTGTTTGTAACCAGAAGTGTTTGTAGCAGCTTGATAAATTGCTTTGCTACAAGAAAATAGGCAAAACTGTTGGGAAAACAGTTTTTATTCCTGACGAGAGCAGTTACACTCTGATGGGATCGTGCACTGGGAAGCACCTCCACCAGGAATACACACTTTTCTCCTGCTGCAGTTTAGTCCGGAAGAGAATTGTGTCCTTTTTGGTGGGATTCTGACCTCCAAACATCTTTTCAGTTCTTGCCAACAGCAGCTCCCTGCTACCGGGGTTCCTGTAACGCGGCAAAGGTTTGACCACATGAGGAGGTTGTTTGATGAGTATGTGAGAGACAGGACCCTGCAGAACTGGAAGTTTTGGATTGTATCCTTTCATACCAACCTGATGAACTTGGGCTTCGGTACTGGTACTTTTAGAGCCAAGAACTTGGGATTCTGATGCTGTAACTTTAAGCCAAGTTACTTAAATAGCAAATGTCTTCAGTTTTCATCCACATCTGTGTGTGGATATGGATTCATGCAGAACTTGTTCATCTCAACGTGTGGGAGGTAACTGAAAGGCAAAATACAATGCACAGGGAAGGTTTTCTTGCTAGGTTATTGTACTGCAAGAAATCTCTTGTGGACTCTGCTGTAACTGCAGTTCTAGTTGTCTTTTGGGAAACATACATGGACAATAGCAAAGATTTCAGGGGGAAAAAATTACAGTTACTAAAGCTGTTCAAAAACTTGCACATTCCCCTTTCCTTTTTTCCTCTTCAGGTCAGTATGGAGGAATTTTGCAAAATGTAGTGAATATCACTAGGAACTAAGGTTCAGTTTGCTTCCTCAGTCTTTGTGTTACAGATTTGAAAATATAATTATTTAAACATTGCAATCCCTCTGGCAGTTGAAGTCCATTTAGAAATCCAGTGTTTCCTCTGCCATAGCCTTTCCCATAGAATGTTCTGAACTCCCCCTTTGTTGTCTCCCTTGACATTTGATGGTTTGCAGTTCAGCCTGATTATTAAGCCATTGTTTGAGTCCTTCAATGGGATGGTTTCCACTACAAGCTTTAAGGATCTGAACGAAACTGCACTGGCCTGGTTGGATCAGCACTGTTCTCTTCCTGTTCTGAGGCCAGGTAAGTGAAGTTCCATCCAGCAGCTCTTCAGATCATAGAAAGTATAATATAATAGCATTTCTTTAAAGTCAGAGGATGGCAAAGAAAGCACATGATGCTGAATGTGACTTTTGCTTCCTTTTTGTTAGCTCAGTGAAAAACTAAGAGCCCCTTCTGTCTGTGAAGACAGAAAATAAATTGTTGAATATACCAAATTTAAACAGTTTTTAACTACATTTAAATTTCAAAACTTGGTTCTAGTTGGAGTATGTTTGGCAGTGTGATTTATCTCATAACGAGGGAAGACCTCTGAGATTTGTATTCAGCTTTGGAGTGACTTTCTGTTTGGGCATCACTGCTTGATTCTTGCCTTTCAGCAAGTATTTAATTTGCATTTATAGCTGTCAAGGAGTGCTCTCTTTTGCAGAAGAAAGATCAGTCAGATTAATAGCTTTTCCTGATGCTTTCCTGCCTTTTTTTTTTTTTTTTACAGTGGTGCTGAACACCCTGCGGCACTTGAGCAGGAGCACCTCGATCCTGTTGGACCCATCGCAGCTGCCGGAGCAGGCGCGGGAGGCTGTGATGAAGGTGAACAAGAGAGCTGGGGAGACCTAACAGCCAAAGACACTGAGGTGCTTGTCCCAGGGGTGGAGAACCCGCCAGGCCCTGCCTGGCCAGGCTCCTCCAGTCGGTGCACTTTAGAAAGGATTCTCTCCATCACCCGAGAGACATTGTCCAGGGCATTACCCTGGCCCTGCCTTGGAAGAGGTGCAGGTGATGCAGCGTTGTCAGAACGTTTGGGTTCCTCTCCAGTGCTGTGCTGTGCTCTGTCACGTGAGAAAAAACACCAAGCTCAGGTAAACTCAGCAGGTTTGAGCCCTGCAGGCAGCAATAGGTCTCCATCAATGCATCCTTATGCAACTAATGAAGCACCCTCAGTTCTCTGAAGTGTAAATCCTATACACCAAGGAATGTGCTCTTCAAGGGGGAAAAATACTTCTGATTTCATGAAGCAAAATGTGCTTTGTGTTTTGTTTTCTGGTATTCAGTTCCATGTGTTTTACTTGAATAGTGAAAATTGTTAAACAGGATCATATGAAAAACCAAAGGAGAAGAAAAATCCATCAGTGATGTCAACTTGTGGCAAAAATACTAGAATTAAAATCTCAGGCTGTGTTTTGTGTATTTTTTTTTAATGAGTGTATCATTGCATTTGATCAGTTTCAAGACGTGCTTTATTTTCTAGTAAATAAAGTAGCTGACTTTTATTTTTTTTTATATAGCCATTACAAGGGAGTGGCAGGCTGTGCAGTAAGTGCAAGAAAGCAGTTTTAGATTGTATAAATTCTGCAATTAGGATAAATACATGAATTTTATATCAGTTTAATCAGTGAACTGTTTTCTTGCATTCTGCACAGTTCAGCTGCCATCCTCACAAAATGTGCACATATAAAACACATCCATAGGTAAATGTAGTAGCACTTCAGAGACAAGAATTGAGTTTGTAATGTTAAAAATTGGCTTTATTATCTCAGAAGCTATATCAAACCACACAGGCAGTCAGTTCTTTGCTTCTTTGTCTTTTTTTGCTTCTTCTTTTTGCCTTCTGTCTGAAAAACCTGAAGAACTTTGCTAGGCCTGGTCTGTATGGGAAGGTTATGTTCAACATGAATTATAATACATGTAAAAATAAGTTTAAAACCTAAAATACTGCGTAATATTTTCTGTGACAACCTCAGCACATACTGTGCTCTGCTGCAGGTAAACTGAGTCCTGTTCCAGCAATGATTGTCCATCCTGAGACAGCACTGAGATGTTCATTCCAGCTGATTGTTCATAGTCTGGGATGATCCCCTGACCCTTGTAATTCCACTCATGGCTTGTTCCTGATTGTTCAGAGCTATGCAGATGGTGGAAACAGTTCCCTTGAGCAGTTTTCTTCCAGTTCCAAGAGCAGGCTGGCAGTGCTGTGCAGCCTGTCACAGTGGGAAAATGAGGAATAACTGGAACACTTGGGGGTTGCACACTCTGAAATGGGCTCAGTAGGTTCTCCTTGGGGAAAGGAGCTTTTCTCAGCATTGTCCCCAGTCTCCTCCACTTGGTGGGCCAAAGTTTGGAAGGAAACAATAGGCCTGGGGAGTAGGGCTGAGCACCGGAGTGCTTTTGTTCTTGTTTCTCCTTTGTCCCAAGTTTTTGCAGCTAATGGCTTTCCTTGCAGAATTCCCTCTGTGAGAGCAGCACTGTAGCAAGGACAAGGCACAAAAGGTGAGCTTCTCCCTGCATGGAGGGACTGAGGGTGAAGGGCAAGGCAGAACGGCACATTTTGTATCAACATACCTTCCTGTAGCTGTGCAGGCAGAGGGGGAAATGGTTTTTTCTCTTTTTTTTTTTTTTTACAATAGATTTGACATATGATTTTAAGTTCATGGCACATGTGAAAACTTGTGTCCCTGTGACAGAAGCAACAAAATTCCAAGTCTCAGTCAAGGAATGGTGTGCAAAGGTTGTCACAGTAATTAAATAGTGAGTAGATTTTCTGGAGGGATCCATTCCTAGATCTTTCATAATGTTGTAATCAATTAAGCAATATTCTTTTGGATACATCTGGGTAAGAAGTGTTGAATAAGTAAATCCTTTTTGTATCACTGCTTTCAATCCTCCCATTTTTATCACTATTTGTCAATTTGACTTCAGTAAAACCATTTTACATTGTGGTAAGCTGAGGATGTCCCTTATGTCCTTTCCTTGGTCAGATCTCACTGTGTGTTAAAAACATGTCTGGGTTTCTAGCAAGAAAGCAGCAGGCATATTGTCCAAGAGCTGGTGTTTTTGCTGACTTTTTTTCAGATGAGCAGATCCTGTAATGCCTCCCCTGCAGTGTGGTCTCCTGCTTGTCAGCAGTGATGGTGTGTGATTTTTACCATTTCTGGTATCGATGACGTGGGAGCTTTGTCCCAATAAGCACAGTACAGTACAATCATCCTTCAGGGCCCAGGGAGATCTGAGAACTGAAACTTAGCATCCCATATCTCACTGAATGGATTGAAAACTGAAAGCAACCTTAAAGGAACAGGGAGGGATAATTTACCTGAACTGCCAAAAACTTTGTCCATTCACGGTTTTGATGTGGATGGAAAACTCATCCATAAGATTGCACTGTGAGCTGGTTACAATTGAAGGGAAGGTGCTTGTTTAACAAATTGTGGTGCAGAAACAAACTCGAAGCACTATTAAAAAACTGCAGATCTTAAAGAGAAAAAAATTAAGTATTGCTTACTTAGGCAAGAGTGTAGGAGGGGAGGAAAGGAAAAGTGAAAAGATACTTTCCGCTAGTGCAATTACCAGAAATGATGTGGCTGCTCTTTGAAGCAGTGATTCAATATATTCTTGTCACCCTGTTATTGCAGATCAGAATTCTTTTCTCAGTCAGCCTAGTGAGGAGAGTGATTTCACTTCATTTGGAAGCACAGGAGGAAAAAAGCTGGTTTATGTCTCACATCTGAACAGTAGAACTACTAAAGATTGATATGGAAAGAGATGGACCACGTATGTATTAGTTCCTGCATAGTTTTCCACTTTGATTTGTGTTTAAACACCTTAGTCTGTCTTTCTTACTGATGGAGGAATTTAAAAATACTTTATTATTTTCAAAGTTTGGTTTGTAATTTAAACACTCTGGTTTCCTCAGTGTCACCAAAGTAAGCAAGCCAAACACACAGTGCCTATAGTCTGCACAGAATTGCAGGTGCTGCACATCTGTCTGGTGCTAAACTTTTGGAGAACCCCCATATTTGGAGAACCCCCACTAAATGCAAGTCGTATTCTGTCAAATTCAACATATTTCACTCAGTAAAGGAGTGGTTAAATAACTTATTTATGGCCTGTGATAGGCACAAAGTCAAACTGGGATTGTCTGCTGGTTCCTTCTGGCCTCAAATTGTATTAATTGGTATATTGTAGGTGGCCCCACCCCAAACACAAGTGGGCATTATCTGGTGTATTAGCTTGTACTGTCGTTATTGGCCTCCTTTTAACAGGAGGAGTAAGGGGTGAAGGTCCAGGAGCAAACTGGAACTGAAGGAATTACTGAGGAGTAGGATCAGAGACAAGTGCACACTTCACCAGGACAGTCCGATCTCTGCACAAAACCAAAGGATTCTTGGTTAATACCATCTGACCTGACTGGAATATTCTTTCATGCTCTTCTAGACCCCTGGGGAAGGCTTCCTTGAAGTGGGGGGGACTACTAGAATGTTTCCATCTGTGCCTTAGATCTCAGTGTCTTGTATGCATTTGATTAGTCATGAGACATCCATTGTTCCCCGTAAAATGATGCTCTGTGGAAAATTCAGCGAATGGAGGAACTGGGGTTTCCCTGGCTTCTTAGGGGGTTTTATCTGTGTGGCATTACTGTGACCCTTTCAGACGGAGGCTGTGAGTAACTGTTTCTATGTTTGGAAAAAATTGCATCTTTCCTGCCGAATCCACCCCTCTCCACTGCCATGTGCACACGTGGACATAATCTCTGACAAACCCAGGAAAGAGGCAAGGGTTTAAACCTCTAAATCTGAAATAGCTTGAAAAGACAAAGGGCTGTCAAATATATTGAAAAACTGCATCCCTTTGTATCTTCAGGTTTTTTACATTCCTTTGTGTGTGTGTGTTCACATGTGGTAGAAGGGACAGGGCCACGTAAATTTAATTTTGTTTGCTTTTAAAGCCCAAAACTCCTGAAAAACAGTTTGAGAACTGGAGAGGGAAGCTCACTGCAGAAGTGTTCAGTAAGATAATGCTGATTTGAAGGCTGTTTGACTTTCTCAGTTTCTGGAGTGGATAATTCTTGCCTTGATGTTGCCAGCTAGAAAGTACTGCTGAAAATTGAATGTTTTTTTCACTGTTTCCTCCTTTTTCTTTCTATTTTTTGGTTCCTTTCCATCTTTATTGCATGGAAAACCACCAAAAATCAAAAGGCTGATGTTCAGCCTTTTGAATCCAGTTCAGGTTCTTCAGGTATTCAGTCACACCAGTCTGGAGGACTATAGACAATTGTCAGTAACTTTTAGGAGTTAATTTAAGTGAGACATCAGGAGTTTTTCTATTACTCCTCAGTTTATACCCTTGAGTTTCAGAGATTATTTGTTTGGGTTTTGTTTTTTTTTCTTTTATAGGACCCCAATATTTTTCCCACAACATCAGTTAAAACTCTAGTTTTCTTTGGTTTCATTCTTGGTTGGATTTTCTGCTCGTTTACTGTGTTAGAGCAGAAGTGGTAGAACCAAACTGTAGCTTTATCTGTGAAACTTGAGTTCTTCAGTTACAATTGCAGTAACTTCAGTTACAATAAGACACACCTTAGGTATATAATGGAATTAATTTCTAGCCATTGTCTGAATGTTTTATATCTGAACTTTTCCAACATGAATAAGGTTTTCAATCAAAAAATATCCATGTTATGAGCAAGCCTTTTAACAGTACAGTGAATAAATAGATGGTTTTCTTCTTCTAACCTTGTATTTAAATGTGTTTTAATGAATGGAATTCATTCTTGTTAAGAAAAAAGGAAAAAAAAAAGCTTACAGGTATGAGGACTTCAGGTTGTGCTCTTGCTTTGCTTAGGTTTCCTGTTCTGTTGCATGACAACTTCTGTTGTGCTGTTGATATGTAGCACTTTTCAGTAGGTCTGTTAAATTGTGCAATGCATTTTTTTATATTTACAACCAAAACAATAAAGGATATTTTTTGGAAGAAAGTGGTTGTAATGCCTTTATTTTCTGACTGGAGGTGGGGAAATTGTATGTAGAATTATTCCTGGACCAGGGTTGGCACCTGGCATCCTTTTTGCAGCTCTAAAAGGTGACAAGAGCTTATTTCCCTATGAACAGTGCTGGAGTTACCTTTGGGATCTGTGTGTTTGGCATTCCCAGAGCAGGGTTTTGTATCCTCTATGGAGTTGCTGAAGTTTGGACTCCTTTTGGGATCAATGTCGGGTGTTAGGCACTGAGCTGCTTAAGTCCATTTAAAAAAGTGAAATTAATAAATATGCCTTTAATGACTGATTTTTTGTTTTTCCCTGGTAGGACACTCCAGCTCTCTGTGCTTCAGTTGTCACCTCCTTGGCATTTTGGATTTTCTTGCCTAGTGGAAGCAGCAGTGAGGCTCTAGTTGAAGTGAAAGGTAATAGAAGAGTGAAAAGAAGGATTTTATTTTAAAATCACCGCACAAGATTTTGTGCTGGTTGATGTTATCCTTGTGATTGGTGCCTTTGACTTGGTATTTCTGATGAGAATTTCTAATGAGTCAGGCCTGCGGTTCCAGGAGGTACAGCAGGGTTAAAAACCCTGCATTTAATTCTTCAGAAATCACAGGCTTGATCTCACATAAAGCCTTTTGGTGGGAGTGAAGAGCAGTCCTATTTCAACAGTGATAAACCAACTCTTCAGCCTGCCTTCACTCTTGACCAAGCACTACAAATGCCAGAGTTACTGCAGCGATGCTATCGAAGCTGTCTGGGAGGAAGCTGTGGCTGCAGAGCACTGTTTCTGTACTCTGATTTAGTGGTGATTTCAGGGAGGCTGCTGTAACTTCAGCTGAGGTGCCAAAAGAGTTTGTGAAGTGGTTTGTTTTTGTGGCTGGCTCTGCAAATCCTTGTACACTGCCAAAAGTGGACCTTCACTTGCTCTGGGGAAATTATGCCAAATGAAATCACTGCTGTAAGGGAATTGGCCCTTCAGTGGGCAGACAGCTCAGGGCTCTCTTTATATCTAAAAGAATGGAATGGAATGCTCACTAGATTTTTATCTATTTATTTTAACCTGTATTTGCCCTCAGGAGCTCATCTCTGCCTATTCTCATCCCTGGAGCACTTTCTCCAGGAGATGGGCAGACAAGGAAAAGTCTTTGGGTGCTGGGGAAGTTCCCTGTGTACAAACACAGAAGAGCCCCTGTTGTCATCCAGAGAGATGTTTAACATGTTCCTGCTTCGGAACAAAGTGTGTGTGTCACACCCTCAAAGCCTTTCCACCACCAAATGGAAACAAACCCATGAAAGATGAGACTCATCACATCCCTGGGCCCTGCTGCTGCCCTTCAGACACTCCTTACAGAGCCCGTCTGTGGCTCCTCCGTCCAAACTCTTCATTCCTCATAGGCCTCGAAAGCTTTGTGTTCAACCAGGATAAATGGGGAACTGCTTGTCAGGAGATCTTTATTGGTGACCAACTCATCATCACAGCAGAGGTGCTCCCTGTGGCACAGCTGTATCCTCCAACTTGCAGCCCTCCAGGGCTGGGGAAGATTTATCTGAGCCCTGGTAACCCTGCACCAGGAAGGCCACAGGGCTGCAGGTGTTCTCTCACTGTTCTGCCCGGGGCTGGTGCCTTTTCCTCTCAGCGGAGACCGGCCTGAGTCTTCCCCCCTGGGGAAGAACAACTCTTCTTTCTCAGGTAGCTTTTCCCATGATGTGAGTTTGGACAGACCATCTGGCTCACTTGGACATCTTGTTTGTGCTGCTGAGGAAGCATTTCCCTTTATAAGGAAAACACTTTTGTTGAGCTATTTGTACATTCAGAAGGCGAAACAAAAGCTGTGCATGGGAGAGGAAACCACAGGGAGCGGCCCTGTGTGATTCTCTGGTTCAGCAAGGCTTAAGTGGTTTGTGTCAGTCGTTCACAGTGGTGATGTTTAAGCCCTGGGGATGTGTGTTCCTCCTCAGAGTGGTTTGCTGACCACACCTGAAAAGGTCAGGCAGGTGTTGCTTCAGCCTTGGGGATAAGCACATCCCCAGGCAGTGATTTTTTTTCCAACCACTCTTCTTTTTCTATTGAAAATTAAGGATATGAGGTTGGAATTTTTCCTTCTTCATGTCACCACTATGTGACATCTCCACAGCTGTGTCTGAAATGGGGCTTATTTGGGAGGAATTCTTCCCCTGGCTCCAGCAAGGAGCTTGGTCCCTTTGTTCCTCTTGGGAAACTTGAGTGCTTTTTTTAGGATCCCCACTCAGACTTCTGGGGGACTGCCAGTGTAACTCAGTTGATATAAAATGCACTTTTCCTGGAGAAGTCTAAGCAGAACAGGGCCAGAGCAAAATATATCGTAAAAATCAGTAAAAAGAGAATCCAGCAATATGTTTTATTTAATATTTTAATTAAATTCCAGTTTCTGTTCAAAGGTGGTAACAGGAAATGAGTAAAACCATTCATCTACTAAGTAGCAAATAGATCCCTTTCAGTAGTAAAACATAGGAGTTTAAATTATGAGTAAATAAATATATAAACTAATTGTTTAGATTTATAAAAATAGATGTGTTGTATAAATTCATAAATAAAATTTACTAGTAGAGAAGTACAAAATCAGCCTGCTGAAAATCAACTTTTATTTTGAAAAATAACTGCAATATAAAAATATAAATAACATTAAAATTACTGAAATTACACTTTCCTGATTGCTTATATATATCAAGGTTACCTTGACTCATGTTAGTCCATCCTTATCATATGCTGTTGCAAATAAGACAGTATAAATAGTTTTATAATAAATACAATCAATAACTTAACACCTTCATCCTTTAAATATTAAATTAAACTAGATTATATAGTTATAGAGAATAGCAAATACATTATCAATGTTGATCCAGGTATCAAACTGATCCCATAACCCCTGACAGGTCACATTTAACCAGCTCTCCAGCATCTCCAAGTTATTTTTTCATCCTGGCGTATCAAACTGCTGCTTCAGAGTACAGGTCTCCCGTAAGTTTCATGATGTCCTCGTATTTCTTTAAAACCCACCAGATGTAGGTTTTTCTGTCTGCCAGGCTCATGGTCTGGCCCTGGGGATACACCTGGGGCGGCTCCTGGCTCCTGCAGGTGTAGAAGGCAGTGCCCTGGCTCAGCGTGGTGTTCAGCTGGTTGAGGTTGGCCCTGAGCACGTCCTTGGAGCTCTCGGTGCACAGGGTTTCGATGTCACCTCCCAGGGTTTGCAGAGTGTCGTGGATGTGGTGCAAAGCACAGCAGTTTGCCTGGAAAGCTGGACATTGGGGTATTGCGTCTGCCATGTCTCTGAGTTCGGACATAACCCTCTGGGGCTCAGGGTGGAACATTGCAGAGATACACTTTTTCTGTGGGGAAGGAAGAGGAGAGAGAAATTGTTAATCCATTGGTTTCCCTTTCTCATTTGCGTGCCCATTTGTGGGGTTTTTGGTTGTGGTTCAGTTATTGTATTAACACCTCCATCCCTCTCATAATTGCACAGAGTGTGCTTGCCTTGGTTCTCAGCTTTTCTAAACCTTGGGTTCTACTCTTTGCTTTAAAGGTAAAATTTACCTGTTCCAGAGATCTGGTTTGGCCTCTGTGTGTTTTCATCTGTTTCGGCAGAGATGATTTTGATTTCAAGAATGAATTCAGAGGACATGTCAATGCTAATTTTTATCAATATACCGTTGGGAACACAGTCCCAGGATCTGAACTTTGTCTGAGGCATTGACACCTGGGTTCAGTGTACGTTTTACCTTCCTAAGGAAAGGATGGGTGAGCAGGATTTTTGGTAGAAGCGTTCAAGCACGAGGGTCAAACTGAAGGGCAAAGCAATTCTCATCACGTTTCCAGTGATCTGACTAAATTCCTGCAAGAAGATACCCAACAGGACTCAGGAGACTGAGAAGGAACACTGGGAATCAGGAAGATCCCAGCTGGCAACGAGCTGAGCCAAAGTCACCCAAGCTCTCTGCAGCTGCCCTTGCTCCAGCTGCCCTGAAATAACACAATGAGCGCTTTCCTTGCATGGAATACAGAGAAGAGGTTTTAACCTTAGGTTTTAACCCAAATACTACTTTTCTGGTGCTCTTTCTAGTGTTTTATAATAATTCAAGAGATTTCTCCACAGACATAGGCACAGCACATGGGAAATGGTGCACTTACATAGAATTCATACAACTCATGCGCTTTCTGTTGTATTACTAATGCCAAGGTCGGTATCTCCGTAGTGAAATGATTCTGCCTCTGTCCTGTAGTCACTTTGCTTTCTGATGTCTCTGTCGGTGCCATGGAGCCCAAAGGAACCAGTAAACAGAAGAGGAAGACTGCAAACCTGTTGATCTCTGCATTCAGATGAAGAGAGGAAACCAAAAGGAAAGAAAGAATACAGTGATAGTCTCAATCTTCTGCGTAGTCTAGTGCAAAACTTGATAGTTTTGTGCAGCATGATACATTATTAAAGCATATAGGCATGAAGTGGCTGAGCATGAACCAGGGCAACCTTAACAGCTTGTAGCAAGGGTAAGTCACACCCACCTGCTCTGCGTTCCATGGTGGGATGGGACAGCAGTGGCTTGGCTGGGAGCTGGCGTTGGAGCTGGTTCTGGAGCTTCTGCCTGCCTGGAGTGCTGTGGATGGGGCCAGCCAGGCTGCATTTAAGTGCTGTAGAGTCCTGCGTCAATGGCTCCCCACAGTATTTTTTTTTTTTTTTGCCAGTGATAATTTGTTTTTTTTTCTTTTTTGAAAGATTACATCGATGGTTGATTCAAATGCGTCTTCACTGATTGTGATCTAGGTGCAGTTTCAAACTGACATAGAGGGTGTCCTGTGTCATCTCTTTCACTAGGAGCTTGGGATACTTGGCTTGGCCATCCCATCTAAATCCTTGGGCTCTCCAAGGTGTGAGATTTAGAACATAAACCCTTGTTTTATTTATAAAGGTGTTTGGGAGCACGTTACTGCTCCCAAAGCCGTTGTTTCTCTTGCAGAGTCAGCGTAAGAGTGGGCCAATGCAGGGAGTGAAAAAGGCTTGTGTGCAAGGTAGGTCAGGCCTCCAGTTTCATGTCTAAATCCTTTTGCTGGATGCCTGTAAGACCCTATTCCCAAGGATTGCTCAGGATCCCCCTTCCCCATCCCCGTCACCCATCTCTCCTACTCCCCTGAGGCTGTTTTCTGCTTCCAGTAACCAAATGCAGGAAATTCTCATACACACCAAAGCAGAGAACAGGTGCTAAATAATGCCAAGGAAGAGATGAGTTACCATGGCCGACAGAAAGGACAGTTCTGACAGTTCTGAATTATTTGAGGGTTTTATTACTATTTGATGGGGAAAAGGAGACAGAGAGAGATGTTTCTTTGTGTGTGGCGTTCTTTAGGAATGTCCCTACAAAAGCAGTGGTGGGTACAGATGGCTCCTTTCAGGCAGAAGGGTGATCTTGAAGGGTTTCTTGTTTGGAAGCACCAAACCTGCAGAGATGCAGTTGGTCAGTGGCCCCGAGGAAGATCTGTGGAAGGTGCAGGAGCTTGTACATGAAAGATGCCATTGGGCACAGCCAGCCCCCTTCCAGCTCTCTCAGATGAGCACAGCCAGGGAGTACTGGGATCTGGTCTTCCCCCAAGAGCAAGACTTCTTCCTCTTTGTGCAGCACTGAAGGCAATGGGGCCAAGTTGTTTTAAATAACGATGCAAATAAAAGAAGCAGAATTTTTACAGCTTCGCTTTTCCACAAAACACAATTCAACCACTGGTAATTTTCTTTCAAAGAATTTCCGAAGACTTTACTTCATTTTCTCCTGAGGACAGCACTTTACTTGATTATTCCACTCCAGGACATGCCATTGTCTCATAGCCTGTGCATGCTGTGCACATCCTTTCCGGTCTGTATGGGGCTGTGATAAGCTGCTGAGCTGATAAGGGAGCAGGTCAGCATCCGTCCTGTAAAACCCAACCTGAGAAGTTGAGCTTTCCACCACGTAACCATCAGACGCCACAGAACAACTGCAATGCATTTGGTGAAGTTCTGCTGACACACGCTGCTCTGTCAGCTCTCTAAAATGGAATTTCTGGCCATTGCCTCAACACCTATCGCTGGAAAAAGGAAATTAATCTCCATGTGCGGAGACCTGATGCTGACCTGAGACACAGCTGTGGCTTTTGTTCCTGGAGCTCACCTACTTTTTTCCAAGTGTGGGAGCTGGTATCTTCAGCCGTGAGCTTGTTTTCTGATGGCCTTACATGGTTGTGTGGCAGTGCCTTCCACGTAAAGCAGAGAGCTGGGCTTTCAGAGCTGACTGAGACCCTGACTGCTTCTTCCCTGAAACTTGAGTGACACTCAGGACACAGATAAGGGAAATGGCAAATTCCATGCTACAGGTTCCTAGCCAAGGAAGAATGCTGATGCTGCACCCTGCAAGTGCAGCATGAGGCCACCTGCTCTTTCCCTGGTGGGGAGCAGCCCCCAGAACCCAGTGGGAACCAGAAAACCAGGGATTTATTCCCAGCCGGGCAAGCTTGGTGCTGTTCCACCTGCTCCACCCTCTGCTTGGAGTGTTTGGTTCCATGGCACCATCTCCTAGCGACAGGAACAGGAGCCACTGAGCCAGGGGATTCCCTGCCAGGCTGGGGCTGGATGGCAGCACCCAGCAGTGTCTCGGCTGCTTTTCAGGAGTACCTGCAGCACCTGGGGCTGCAGGACTTCCCCTGTGGCTTCGGCAGCTGGGTAAGGGTCTGGGGGAGGGGTGGGCACAGCCGTGGGACATGGCACAGGGCTGCCACTGCCTCTCCTCTCTCCCTGTCTGCAGAACAAATCCCGCCTCAATGCCCGCAGGAGCCCCCGGGCAGAGGCAGCGGGGCTGGAGGAGGCTGTGCCACCGGGAGAGGAGACCCCCGAGGCACTGCTGGAGCTGCTGAGAGACCAGCACAGCCCCTGGGCACTGCCCCCCGACTGCAGCCCTCAGGACCGGCTCCTGCGGGAAGTGGCCGTGCTGGCTCCTGAGCTCCTCCGTGGCTCCAGAGTCTTCCAGGTTGTCAAGTCCCTGCGGATACTTGACAAGGGGGTAAGTGCCGCTGCTGATGCCCATAAAGCTGTAGGCCAGGAAACCGTGGCTTCCTGCTGTGAGGGAAAATATCCTGGGAAAAGGCTACCTTCCCATCCCAGAGTCTTCCCAGGTGCTGCAGCTAGAGTAGAGCTTCTCCCCACAGCCTCCCCGGGATGTTGTGCTAATCTGTGTCATACAGACCAGCATGTGTCCGTGTCACCCTGGCCACGAGGTGCCTCAGGGACAAGTTGGCCAAACCCAGCTCTTTGCAGGTGGAGGAGGTGGATGAGGGTCTGCTGCGGTTCCAGCAGCTGGAGGAGCTCGTCCTCAGTGCCAACCACATCAGGAGAGTAACCTCAGCCCACCTGCCCCGGTCTCTGAAGGTGAGAGAGCAGGGTCTTGTGCAGGATGGGGCAGGAATTCCCATGTGGGAGCACAGTGAAAGCCAAACAGCTCAAGGGGTGCCAGGATCAGCTTGTTAGAAAGGTGTTTGTTGTTCCTTCTGTCCTGGGCAGGTCCTGGAGCTCTGCTGCAATGCTGTGGATGATCTGCAGGACCTGTGTGCTCAGCCACCCCCGAAGCTCCAGCACTTGGGGCTGGGCTACAACCGGCTGTGTGGCCCTTCCCAGGAAAAGTACCTCACCATGGATTTCTGGTAATCCACAGGCTGAACGTGAGCTCCTGAAAGGAAAATGAGCAGATGTGAACAGGTGACCTCAAGCCATGGAGGTGGCCCTTTTAGGGAAAATACGGAAGGAAACATTTTTTGAAAATTCAGAAGGGTTGTTTCTTTGCTCTGTGTCTACTCTCTGTGCAGAACAGTCTGACTCTGCTGTCTTCTGTCTCATGCCCAGAGGTTGTCTTGGTCTTTAGCAAGGTGTGGAATGGGGAGATCACCTGGGGAACTGCCCTGACACCCTGCCCACCACAGTTCCATTTCCCTGGGCAGTTTACTTTTTCCATGTCCTTCCCAAAGCCACTGCTGGATCCCAAAGCCACTATAAGGATCTGAAGCTTAGACTGCATCACCAAATGGTGCAGTAGGGTCATCAATGGATGCTAAAGAAATGTTTTTGTGTTGTGGAGCAGACTGGCAATGGACTGTATGGCTCAAGAATTTGGAATTGGCCTGCAGATTGGATTCCTCAGTTCAACCCAGTTTGTGCTAGGGAAATATGATTTTTGTTTCTGTTTTTGCCCCAGGGCTGTAGCTTTCTATCCTCAAATGGTTGCTGGCTGCATTACCTCCTTCCCTGGGTTCTCTCCTTAGGCCAAACCTTGTCTCCCTTGACCTGAGCTTTAACAGCCTCACAGACCTGCCAGGGCTGGTCTCCCAACTGTCCACTCTGCAAAACCTCCACATCCTGGTGCTCCAAGGGAACCCACTGGCTCTCACCCCCACTTACAGAGGCTTCCTCGTGGACAGTCTGCCCAAGCTGTCTGTCCTCGATGACATCCACATATGGCCTGAAGAGAGGCAGCAGTTCCATGGTCTGGCAAGGCAGCCAGGTGAGCCCCTGCCTTTGAGCCTGCCCGTGCTGACCCTTCAGTGATTCAGGAGTGGGCTTTGCATTGTGGTTGAGCTCTGTAATTCAGCCTTAGGCCCAAGAACAACCCATCCCAGTCCCAGCACTGCCTCGGTGTCCTGGCCTGCCTCAGCTTTTCTTGCCAGCCACCACCTGGTTTCAGACCGTGCATTTCCCTCCCGAGCTGTGGCTAGAGCTGTAGTGGGTGCTCACACGGTGCTGCACTGTCTGCACACAACGCTGTCACCTCTGTGGCACATCCCTGACTGGGACGAGAGCAGGAGGCTGGGGACACCCGGGATGGGAAACATTTCTTGATGGCCCCTACTCACTGAGTTTATGTGCTGGATGTGCTTTTTGGAGATGCAAATATTGAAGGAGCCAAGCCAGGAGATGTTTGCATGGCTTTGGAGTGACCCCACGTGGCAGTGGTTTGTCACAGCATTTGCACAGGCTGGCACCGAGGGATGCCAGGAGGTGGCACATGGGACCTGGAGGTTTCTGCTTGCTCTGTTCCTTCCTCTTTCTGGAAGGGAAGTGCTGCAGCTTCATGGCAAGATTGGCTTCCTTTCAGAGCTGATCAGGAGTGAAGCACGAGTGGTTGTGAGCATCGGGGAGATGGAGGGACTCCCTAATCCCGAAGCTTTTCAGCAGCTGGAGGTTGGCTCCGAGGGTCTGGTGATCACCTACAGCTACTGCGTGACCTACGAGTTTGCAGAGGGAGAGGAACTCGAGGACAGGGGCAGCCCTGAGGTTGGTGCTTGATTGTGCTCCTGGAAACAAGCAGTATGGCCGGTCACAGCAGGGGGAGCTGCACCTCCAGGCTGTGGGGTGATGGGCCTGGCATGGGCAGCAGCTGTGCTGGGGACAGAATTCCCATGTGGCTGAATCCAGCAGGACAAGCCCCAGCTGCCCACATTCCACATCCCTCTCGGGGAGTCCAGAGCTCTGCACGTGGGAGTGCAGTCGCAGCCCCCCTCCTGCTGTGGCAAACCCTTTCCATGGCACTAAAGTCCCTTCTTCCCATGAGGGTGGGCTGGGGAACAGGATTTTGGAGGCAGATCCGTCTCTGTTCCACGGAACAAAAATCCACCGGAGTCCCACAGTGGCCACGCTGGATGTGGGCAGCTCTGCTCAGGACACAGGAGAAACAAAGAGCCATCAGGAGCCTGCAGCCACAGAGGAGCCCAAGGCCCACTCTGGTAATGAGGAGTTCTAGATCTTCTGTCCCATCTCTCAGGGCAGGTTTACAGCTCTTTGTGGGGCGTGGTGGCATCAGGATAGCCCTCACAGTGCCAGCTGGGCTGTTCCTGGCACTGATGGATAATGCCCTGGCAACAGCCATGTTCTGGAGTCCTTCTGTCCTGGGGAAAGAGAGGTCTCCTCTGAACTTTTTGGTGTCTCTACACAGCAAAGGTGTTTGCCACCCCTGGACAGCCCTGGGCAGACACCATCGACTGCAGCTACAGGAAGGAACACATTGCCAAGGACTTGGTGGGGCTGAAGTCCTACCTGGAGGCTGGAACAATTGTCTCAGTTGTGGAGGAGAAGGTGAGGGCGTGGCCAAGCTGGATGAAGGGGGAAGAGCTGCTGAGAGGCCCAGCCAGTGGCATAACATTCCTTCTGGGAGGCAGGCTGGGATGGCAGTGACCCTGGGCCAGCTCCTCTATCTGGGCAGGTGCTCTCATGGCCCGTGGAGGCTGATCCAGAAGAAAACGCTGTCACAAATAAGAAGGAAGGACAGGAGCTGAAGAACAGTGCAAAGGTAGGGTGCTGGGAGAGAACAGTGACAATGACCACATTATATCTGAGTTGCAAGAACAGTGATGGGAGAACAAGGACCCTTCTCCTGGGTCAGTTTGGTGTGTCAGAGAGTCAGTCTCCTAAAATCCCCCCTTTCTGTGCGGGGAAGGCAGTAGCTGTTGACACACACCTTAGCCAGGATGCAGTGGTGGGCAAGAGGCTGGGTTGGGGTTGCTTCTTTCTGATAAAGGGACCCCTATCTTATGCTGAGGCCTGTCCCTGTGTCCAAGGACAAGCAGAAAAAGAAGAAGAAGAAGCAGCAGCCATGTGAATTCCGCAGTGACCCTCCCATTCGGAGCACCCTGGGCACCACGAGGGTGACCTTGGAGACCCTGCTCGCCACCGAGGACGTGGTGGCAACTGTGTGTGACTTTGGGATCCTGATCCCTGAGAAACCACCAGAAACACCGGTTCTGGAGGAGAAGGTAAGGAGCATGTCCCAGAACGGGGCTGCAGGCTGAGGTTCAACAAATGCCCTCTCTGGCCTGGGCATCCATCCATCCCTCAGTTCTCCTCTCCCCAAAATAGGGCTGAAATAGCCCTGCCTAACCACCATCCATTGCTGCTGGTGTGGTTATTTAAGGCTGATATTAGGGAGCAGTACTGCTGCTTTTTCTGGGCCTAGGAAAATAGATGAGTTTATTTTTCCATTCCAGAACGTGTAAGCAGCCACTCGTGCTTCCGCCGGTGCTCTCTCTCAGCATGGCAGGACATACCAGCTATGCCAACTTTCTGTTTCCTGGATTGTCTTCTCTGAGCAGTCACTCTGCTGTGCTCCTGCTCCCCCTCACCTCTTTCCTCTGTCCCTGAAATTCCAGTGACAGCACCCAGATGATGACAGCTGTCACAGGACTGAATGAGGGCAGTGAATTTCAACACAGCCTTACTGTGAAAACACTCTCTCAACAGGAGGTAAAAAAAGGCAAAGACAAGACCAAAAAACCCAAAGCAGGGAAAGAAGGTCGGGCCAACCAGAAAACAGAGGCGTCTCCCAAAGGTGACAGAGGCTGGAGCTGGCGGGCAGAGGGTGGGGTGTGTGAGAGAGCAAACAGGAGCAGGGCCCGGCCACCCTGCCAGCTCCAGGAGCAGGGATTTACTCACATCCTGAGCCTCGGGCCGTGAATGCAGACATTGACCGCGGGGCTCTCGGGACAGACACAGCCTGGACTCTTTATGAGTCGGTGTCTGCCAGCTGCCCTGGGAGACACACACCTACAGCACCCTGTGCCAGGGCAAAGCAGAATTTTGGGTGAGAAAGTGCTGCCCAGTATGTCGGCTGCCAAATGTGGGCGGTGGCGTGGGCGGGCAGCTGGGCGAGGGCTGCCTGGGATGCATAATGAGCTCCTCATTCACTGCCAGCTCAAATCTCCAAGCACTTTGCAGAGGGCGATTATTGTTCTCTCTGGTTTAGCGGTGAGACGCACAGAGAGCCCCAACTGTCCCAGCCAGCCCATGGCAGGGCTGGGAACAGATCCCAGTCTGCTGTCACTCATGAAGAGACCACCCCACCCCGCCGGGTGTGTCCCCTGCCTCCCCAGTGCGGAGCTCAGGGCTGCTTCGCCAGCAGCGTTGCTTCATCTGTGACAGGCAAACCTCATCCTGCCTCTTGCAGGTTATTTTTCCAGCAATCTTGGTTTTGACTGCAAAAATAGCAGTGCTAGCACATCGGAGGGGTAATGCAAGAGCGGGAGGAAGTGGGAGAGGGAAGGGGTGGCCAAGCAACGCTGAAAAGCTGCTCGTGGGTCAAGGAGGGCATGGAGAGGGCCAGGCCTCCCAGCACTGCTCAGAGCTACCAAAGGAGTTTTGTTTTTCTGCTTTGGCATCAGATTTAAGAATGCAATTAACCCACAGAGCTCCAGGCTGCTTTCCTGTGCCCTGTCACCCACAGCAAGGTCCCCATCTTTAGGGAGGGTCTCAGAGCTCTGCAGTCCTGGGCTGTGTCTGCATTCAGGGGAGCCTGTGGCCTCCCCCAGCAGTCTGAAAAGAACTCCTCGAATTGCTGTCCCCCACAAGAAGATGTGTATTTGCAATGTATACTCAGCCTTTTGCTGAAGCAGGCAGCTGCTGTCAAACAGCTCAGCTTCAGCAGTGGCTGTTTCTTCGTTCCTTCCCTCCTTGGTGTGTGGTCAGTGTGTGTGGGTTTCCCTTCAGCTTGCACGAAATTAAATGCACAGAAGTGCTGCTGCTGCTGCAGGAAACCCACAGCAATTAGAGATTTGTGCTTAATTTGGTGTCCCCGTGTGCCTGTGCAGGTGGGGGCTGGCTTGGTGAGGCCACTGAGTGCATATTTCGAAGCGTGAGTGCAAAATTCACAGTTCCTATGAATGAGCTGCCCCACAGCTCGCTATACCCGCTGTCCCATGGCTGTGACTCACCAGAACACCCCAGCTGTGGCTTTTGAGGGGGCTGCTCGAGCCCTGCTGAGCTCAGTGTCTGCACATCCTGCCTGCCCCGTGAGTCACCAGCTGCTCCGGGGGTGTTTAACACTTGCTCATCACCTGGGGACGCTCACCTCCTTGGAGCTGTGACAGTGGCCATGCCCCGGGGGACAGGGAATGGCTTCCAGCCGTGTGTGTCCAGCAGGGCTGTGCAAGGACCGGCACTCTCACAGCCGGGAGCTGAGGCTGATTTGCATCCCTCAGTCAGCAAACGCACACAAATAATAAGTCTTCTCAGAGGAACTGGGATCACTTCCAGACAGCTCAAAGAGGAAAGGCAGCGGGCTTTGTGACAAGTGAACCATTTGGCCAGACATGGAAGGATGTCTTCAGAAGTAGTCTCACGTAGGTCTCATTTTACCCCACACTTGATTTTCCAGGATCCTTGAAATAATTTATTTCTCCATCTTTCTTTTGCCCTAGGGCAGTTTCACTACAAAAAACAAGGCTGCACCCAGGTCAATTGCCAGCCTAAAGATGCTTTTTGGGCTTATCATCCAAAGTCATATTCAAACAGATTTCCCTAGAAGCCCAGTCAGTACTAACACCCTTGCACACTGCTGCTTTTAGGATGATTTACTCTCTCCAGACAGTGACAAATGTATTTCTTACCACAGGAAAAGGAAAAAACAAAGACACTGTTGAAGTGGAGGAGGGTCAAGAGCTCCAGCCAGTGTCGCTGACAGTTCAATTCCAGATGCAGCTGCTTCGGTGGCCCTTGGCAGCCAGCACCCAGAGCCAGGAGAACGTGGCCACGGCAGTGGGGAAGACTCAGTGATGTGTCCATGGCAGAAGCGTGAGTGGAAATAAACCACATGGGAACGCTGCAAGTAGCCTGGTTTAGCTGAACCGCCAGAGCTGGGAGGTGCCTCGGGGCTCCTGGTGGTCTGTGGCTGGTGCTGAGCTTCTGCAGGAGCTGCAGCGGGCAGGGGGGATAGGGTGGGTGTGCCGTGCCGGGGACGCGCTGCCCCGGTGCCGGTGCCAGCCCCCCGCATCCTCCGCCCGCGGGCGGGGCTCGGGAGCGGCGGGGCGGGGAGGGGGCGGGGGCAGCTCCCGGTGAATCGCGGAGGAAACGGCGGCTCCCGGTGAATCGCGGAGGAGGCTCCTCCGCAGAGCAGAGCGGGGGTTTTGCCGTGCGGGGTCACCGTGGAGAGGCGGATCCAGCCCGGTCTGCGCGCCCCGGCGGGGCCGGGGGCTCTGGACCGTCCTCACCAGCAGCACCGGATCCTGGTGAGAACCGGGGGGAAGCAACGAGACGTGTCCTCGTCCCAGGTAAGGTGGGAGGGAGCGTCTCGTCCTCATCTGCTCGCCCGGGGCCGGTCCTGCGCCGGATGCTGCCATGTATCCCAGGATTAAAAGCCTCGTGCTTTACACCTTCTCAATCACGCTGCTGGCCTGGGTGTTTTACATGAAGAAGGAGGCGAAGTTGGCAGCATCATCAGCGGAGCAGAAAGTGGATGTGGTGGATCACAGACTGCAGCCTTCAGTTCTGGACAGCGCTGAGCACAGCAAGTGTTTGCCGAACTTGACCTTTGCCAATTCTTCTCTCGCCCTCCCGGAGCCTCACCGCATCTTCTTAACCTACAAGCACTGCAGGAACTTCTCGGTTCTGCTGAGGCCTTCCAGGTGTAGCAAAGAAATGTTCCTCCTGCTGGCCATCAAGTCTTCCCCCATCAACGTGGACCGGCGTGTGGCTATCAGGAACACATGGGGGAAGGAGGTCTCCATTGGGGGCAGGCGCATCAGGCTGGTGTTCCTCCTAGGGCGCTCCGAGGCCAAAATCCAGCTGCAGCCCCTGCACCAGCTGCTGGCTTACGAGAGCCAGGAGTTCGATGACATCTTGCAGTGGGATTTTGTTGACAACTTCTTCAACCTGACCCTCAAGGAGCTGCATTTCCTCCGCTGGTTCACGGAGGACTGCCTGCACGCCAGGTTCGTGCTGAAGGGCGATGATGATGTATTTGTCAACACTTACAACATTGTTGAGTTCCTCAGGGAGCTGGACCCTGAACAGGATCTCTTTGTTGGGGACGTGATCACCAATGCCCGGCCCATCAGGAACACCAAGGTCAAATACTTTATTCCAGAGCCCATGTATGGAGCCACCTTCTATCCTCTCTATGCAGGAGGAGGGGGATATGTGATGTCCAGAGAGACAGTGCGTCGCCTCCAGAGCACCGCAGAGGACACGGAACTGTTCCCCATAGATGATGTGTTTGTGGGAATGTGTCTGGCAAAGATGTCAGTGACCCCGAAGAACCACGCTGGCTTTAAGACTTTTGGGATCCAGAGACCTTTCAATCCTTTTGATCCGTGCTTGTACAAAGAGCTGATGGTTGTGCACAGACTGAACCCAACGGAGATGTGGATCATGTGGACGCTGGTGAGGGATGACAGCATTAGGTGTGCCGTGTCGGTGACACAGAGCTACAGCAGGGGCTGGAAAAGGAACTACTGATGAGCCCAGTGGGATGGTGGCTGCTGACAGGGTACTTAAACTAAAAATCAGGTCGTGGTAGAAACGTGTCCGTTACTAACAGAGTGCACTGGAGCTGTTGTGGTTTGGTTTGTAGTGAGTCTTTTTCTGTCAGGGGTTACTTGAAGCAGTTGAATTGGCACAGGGTGGAGTGTGGCCGGTGGCTTTGTGACACACGGTACAGGGGACTCGGCTCCTCCCAGCCAGACTGTGCCAGGGGAAGTCACAAGTGCCACCTGCACTGGTGTCTGACTGCCGGCCAAAGTCTGTCTCATGTGAGGCAGGCAGCGATGACTAACGAGTGACAGAACATTTGAAATTTACTTGAAGGCATGAAAGAAAGGCCAGTATGTCCTGCTGGGTCTGCTGTCCTAGGGCAGCAACCCCACAGCTCCTACCAGACAGCAGGAGAAAGGGAGTGGTGTGGGGAAGGAAAAGCTTCAAAAATATAAGGCCTTAACACAGCAGTGATGATGATCTGAGGGACTGGGCTCTGCCTCCAGCCCTTTGGCTTTTACAGACACTCACACTAGGTTTACATGCACTGGAAACTTTAGCACAAACACGATCTGATTTGAGAGGAGCCATGTGTCTTGAATCATCATGGTGGTAGGAAGAGTGATTGTAGCTTCCCATGTTGTGTGGGAGGTGTTTGGTTCGTTGTTGTTGTTGTAATGTTGTGTATAAATAAAATAGTTTTGAAAA
Source organism: Tichodroma muraria (assembly GCA_013390105.1). NCBI lineage: Eukaryota > Metazoa > Chordata > Aves > Passeriformes > Sittidae > Tichodroma > Tichodroma muraria. The sequence continues at coordinate 2,472 of WAAG01016060.1, read as the reverse complement.
GTACTTACATGGGAATATTCTTAGGCCTCCTGAAAGCTAAGAGCCCTAAAAGCCAGGGAAGGCTGAGATCTGGTGCTGGGGTATTTGCATTAAAGAGGATAATGTTACGTGGAAATGGATACTTGCCACTTCCTTTTCTGTGAGCTGTTCTCTGCGCTGCCCAGACAAGATGCATTGACACAAAAGTGATTTATCTGAATGTGCTGGAGTTGCTAATTTGAGAAAAGATCAAATACGGAACTAAGTTTTGGTGGTACTTTTGTGAAGCTTATCAGTGTCTTGCTGCTAGAGCAGGAAGCAGCCTGGAAACCTTAGGGGAAAAAACAAGCAAATGAGTAAAGAGGAAATGTGTGATTAGAGAAAGCAGAGTCCTTTGTGCTGTGCTGTTTTAATTGCTGTCTCTACTGCCAGCTGCCCAGCAACCACCCCCCACCAGATGGGAGCTGGAGCTTTCAGAAGTGCCCAGGAAGTGCTGCCAGGAGGTTCTTGCTTGTCCTATAGACAGGGACACCCTGAGAGCAGAGGTGTGGGAGCTCTCAGTGGGATGTTGAGGGACTGCTGGTAGGATGTGTGCTCCCTTGGCCCTCTGGAGCACCTGGGGTAGCTCTGGCTGAGCCCCAGGGCTGACCCAGGCTCTTGGGGCAGAAGGTGCCACCTCACAGGAGCTGTTTCTGTGCCAAGTGTGAGTAGGGGTTTGTCTTAAAGAACTGGTGGGTGTCCATCCTCAGGGTGGTCTTGTGCAAGTTGTTACTTCTGTGTTTTCTGGCTGCAGCTCCAACAGGGCTTCATTAACTGTAGCTGAGAGAGTGCCTCTGTGCAGTTTCAGGTGTGTTGGCTTTGGAAACAAGGCCGAGTGTCAGCAGCAAACCCCAGGTTCTGGGCACAATTCTCTGGGCACTGCCGCTGGTCCTGGAGAGGAGACTGGACAGAGCGAGCACCGTGGTGCCCTGTGAGCTGCTGTGCCAGCACTTCTGTGATCCACTCGGTGATTCCCAATGCAAACTCAGGAGCACAGAGCATGATGTCATGTCTGTTGTGAGCTTAGGTGTGTGGGCTAACCCCCAACTGGCAGCTCTCACTTCCTAACAAAGTTGAGGGACTCCCTTCTGCCCTGTTTTGGCGGTGATGTGGAGCCATTTGTGCTCCTCACCCCCTCCTTGACTTGGCTGGACTGACTGGTTGGTTCCAGTCACGTCAGGCTGGATGTGCTTGGGAGCAGCTCTTGGGCAGGAAGCGCAGGATGTGCAGTGAAACAAGAAGTGGGGTCACAGCAGGGCTGGGAGCAAGCCCTGAAAGGGGAAGAGGGAACTTTCCTGGCTTTGCAGGCTCCTGGCAGTGCCATGCAAACATCTGAGTAGAGTTACTGTGGCATCCTGAAAGGTACACAGCTTGTTTGTGCATTCAGGTCAGGGGCTTGGCAGATGTTCTTCAACTGCACAAGGTACCAGAGGAGAGCAGTTGTGGTTAGAGGTTGACCCGAGGGTGCATTTGGCTCCTGAGCGCTCGGCTGTGCCATCACTCAAGCAATCCTCTCATTACAGAGTTTTTTTTCCCTAAAGCTCAGCCCAGAGCTGTGTTTGGCACAGCAGGCACTGGCAGCTCCCTGCAAGATGAGTTCCAGACTGTGCCATATTCCTTGGACAGAGCAGCACCCAGTGAGGAGCAAGAAAAGATGGTTTGTTAATTTTCTTTTTACTACTTAATCTATAAATCAACAGTGCTGTGGACCTGAGACTGCCTTTGTTCCAAAGGCAGACAAAATGAGACACAGTTTATGCTGCAGGTAAGAAAATTCCTGGTCAGGCACAACTCAATTTAGTAACAGCAACCTTGACACAGATGCAGTGCATTAGATGCTAATCTGTGGTGAAAAACCTTTGATTCATGTGTGTTTTCTTACACAAGATAGCAGATGGGGATTAATTGCTTCCAATCATAAGTGATAAAGTTCTAATGGATGCTGTTCTACAAAGCAAATTTCACACCAGCTGTCAAGTTAGGAAATGAACACTGTGAAAGAGACCTGTGGTTTTGAAACCTGCAGTGAAACATTAAGCTTCCAAAGGAAATAATTAAGATTTCCTGAAACTTGCACTGGGAAGCATTCAAATATGTAAAACTCTTTTGCTCAGTGCTTTGTAGAACAGTACAAAGCAACTGCCAAATCAATTTTGTTTATAACCACAGTATCTTGAAAATTAAACCTCCCCCAGACTCTTGGTGACTCTTGGTGAAATAAGTTGCTGTGCTGAACAAAACTGCACCAAGAGCCTGGGTGACTCCATGGGAAGTTCTCAGCTCCCAAGCAAATATTTCTCCTGACTGCAGCTCAGTGTAATTTGGTGCAGTTGCCCACTCAGAAGTTAAAAACTTCTAAATTCAAATAGAAAGCAGGACCTAATCTCTTCCCCAAATGGACACACCCACAACGAGCTGCTTTTGCAGAGTTTAATAAAGGCATCTCCTCACAGA